>CAUYRT010106587.1:0-19178 GCA_963574885.1 Lepilemur ruficaudatus
TTATAAATTACAAATAAATAAAATAGTGTCCCAAATGCCAATGGAGAAGCACCTGTGTTTACAAAGAGATACTAAGTAAGAAAGTAAGTCACAAATGGTATAAGAATAGGACATAGAATTCTGTAGGAGAAATTCCTTCTGCCCACAGATATGTGAGAAGTCTTTATGGAAGGCATGGAATTTTGGAAGGTCCTTGAAGGACAACAAAGGTTTTGAGAAGTGAAGATGGAACTCCATGGTGGTTAGAAAGGCAGAGATTTCCCTGGAAGAGAATTTAGAAGAGGTTTATGTTAAGGTGTTGATAAAGGCCATGAGGTCACTGAGAAGCAGAGAATAGAGAAGATTTTTTTAAAAGCCAAGAATTTTTGGAAACATCTAAACTTGAGGGTGCAGAAAAAAAGAGTTCAGGGAATAAAGAACAGAGTTACTAACCAGGATAGCGGCATGATTAGGGAAGGCAGAAAATTTCTCTCCTTAATAAAAAGGTTGTGTCATTAGAAAAGTAGGAAATTTCAAAGGAAAACTGATAAGATGTGCTTATAATACTGCAAAAAAAGTAAGGAGGACGGCAATTTTGTTCATAACGAACAAACTGAGAGAGATTCAGGAAATAGGCAGCAATACAGAGGAGGCAGCTAGTCAGTATAAGATGCTCTTGGGAGAAACAACATTAAAAACAACACCACTAAGTCAAGAATATAAAGCAAAAGCCAACATTAATGTAGCCTTTCATATATGCCAAAGAGTGTGCTAAATGTTTTACGTGCTTTAGCTAAAGTAATATGCGCAATTGTGTGACTAAGAATACTTACTCCCTCTTTACATAGGAGGAGCAGTTTCTGTCTAATACCAATGCCAAAGGTCTTTTATAATCACAATATTTTGTGGGCAAAGTTAAGAGAAAGTTTATTTTATGATGAGAAAACAGGACCTTATCTGTAGACAAATGAGAAGTCAACAAAAAGAGAGTGCAGGCACAGTAGCTTATGCCTGTAATCCCACCACTTGGGGAGGCTGAGGTGGGAGGATCACTTGAGGCCAGGAGTTCGAGACCAGCGTAGGCAACATAGCAAGACCCTGTCTCTACAAAAAATTAAAAAATTAGCTGAGTGCTGGGACACACTCCTGTAGTCCCAGCTACTCAGGAAGCTGAGGCAGGAGGATCACTTGAGACCAGGAGTTTAAGGTTGCAGGGAGCTAAGGTGATACCACTGCACTCCAGCTCAGGCAACAGAGTGAGACGTTGCCCCAAAAATATATACATACAAAATATAAAACTAAGATTTTTTAAATCTTAATCTTTAAAATTTTTAACTTAACAGAAAAATGTTTTAACTTAATTTAAAAGATCTTAAAAATCATAAATATTTTTATTATAATTTAAAATAATGATTTAGGGTAGGGTCCAAACCAGTTTTTTATTCAGAAAAAAAAAAAAAAACCCTCACATCCAGAATAACTGATTCCCCTAAAATTCTAAGAGGAAAAAGATGTTTTAATAGAATAAGGGTGGTCCAGGAAGTTGAGACTCAGAAGTCTGCCAGTGGGATACTAAGAATCCCGTAACAAAAGCTGGCAGATATGAAATATCACTTGCTAGGCTAAAATTTCCCAACTCCTGCTTCTTGCTGTTAACACTTGATATTCAAAGTTCCAATGTTGTTGTTTAAAGACTAACTGTACTTTCAGTGCAATTGAGGAAGGAAAGGAGAGGATACCTGCCACACAGCACCTTTCTCTAAGTCACTGAGGAGCTAAACTGCAGAACAGGTTTCCATTTTCCTGGGTTTTGATTATGAAGACATTTCTTCTCTATTTAATTTCTTCTGATATTATAAGATGAGAAGAAATGCATTTTATCCATAAGGAGTAGGCCTTGAAATGACCCAAATAGGCAATAATAAAGGAGAGATTTTAAAAAAGAAAAGCTTTTCTTTTTTGGAGAACAGGTCACTCAAATGCTCCTAACATTTTGTGATTGTATAATAAAGAGAAACATTATACCTTAGGTACCTCCAGTTGCAAACACAGGCCACCAAATAAATATATAATTTTTTAAACCACCATTATTATCTGTAGGTCAATGAATAAAAGTGAAAAACACTGGAATTCCAGGCCTCAGTCTGCACTGTACAGCGGCAACTCCCTTCAGTTAAACTAAAAGGAGAGACCCTGACACAGAGAGTACACCCACAGTGAAGGACCAGGAAGGGCTCCCTCAGGGCAGATGGCTCCTTGTCCTTCACCAACCCTGCTCTTCAGCCAGATATTTGCTAAACACAAGTGCCCACCAGAAAGATGCAATTTCTTCTCTCTCTCTCTCTCTCTCTCTCTCTCTCTCTCTCTCTTTCTTTTGAGACAGACTCTCGCTCTGCTGCCCTGGGTAGAGTGCAGTGGCATCATCATAGCTCACAGCAACCTCAAACTCCTGGGCTCAGGCAATCTCCATGTCTCAGCCTCCCGAGTGGCTGGGACTATAGGTGCACACTACCACGCCCGGCTAATTTTTCTATTTTTAGTAGAAACAGGGTCTCGCTCCTGCTCAGGCTGGTCTAGAACTCCTGAGCTCAAGCAGTCCTCCCGTCCCTGCCTCATAGAGCGCTGGGATTACAGGCGTGAGCTACCTCGCCAGGCCAAGATGCAATTTCTTTCTGAATTGTCTTTGAGAGAAGAGTTGCTTCTCAAGAACAGTTTTTCTTTTTAGGGCAGTGGTTATGTGAAGCTTAAGAAAGCTAAATATAATCCTGAGCCTCTTTGTTTCCTTCAAGATAAAGATCCAATCTATAAAGTCATACACCAGTTCAAGATTCCCCCCTCATTTGGCATTCTGAAGGCTGTCTTAAAAACTCTAGTTAATTTTAGAAAGATTTTACATTCTAAAACTTTGGACCCTCTTCTTTCTGCTTGCTTGACATTGGGATCAAAGAGAAAAACATCCTTCTTAGAAGGCTGAGTTTGTCTGGGCCAGATAAGGACAAAGATTTTTTTTCAAATCCCTCTAAAGCAGATACACTAAGAGTGGTGACAAAGTTTAGGGGGGGATTAACTGATACAGACCAAGGATCTTTATAAGGTACTTTTACCCTGTAAACTTAAATTCATCTGAGAGGAAAATTCTCTTTCCTGAGAAGATTACAAGATTTAATTTACAAAAACCTCCTAGCCCTTTAAGAGATCAATGAAGGATATATCTACTTTCTTCAGAATAAAACAAGATGTTTTCATACTCACAGGTTGACCTGGTCTATAAGACAATATTAACTGCAGGGTGACAATTTATTCAGCACTTTCTAAGTGCCCACCTGCATAATGCAAAGCCCTTTTGTTTATTAACTCACTTAACCTGCCCAAGAGTGCCTGGGTGCGGTTATTATCCCCATTTTATGAATGAGGATACTGAATCTTAGAGAGGTTGAGTAATTTGCCCAAGTGATACAATAGCTCATAAAAGTGACACTGTAGGATTCATAGATAGGCAATCTGACTTGAGTCCACGCCCTCAACAACTTCACTTTACCTCACTTACAGAATTTGTGCTAATACCAATCCCTGAAACACTATAGTGTTTTAGGGTTTTCAAAGCATTTTCCTAAATATCTGATCATCACACAAATCCTTTGATGTCCCTGGTAAATAATAATGAGTGAGATCAAGAATATATAATGCCCTGAAAAACCTCTGCCACACAGCATGTTCTCTACGGGAATCCTCAGACCCACAGAGATATCAGGAAGATCATGAACCCTTAGAAATTGTACTAAATTTTTGTGTGGATATGAATACGTACATTTCTCAGGTGAAAATCTCAAGAGCTTATCAAAACTAAGTGCCATACAAAGAATCTGAATAGACAGTTCACCAGAGACCAAATGGCTAATAAGCACATGAAAAGATGCTCCAAATTACTAGTCTTCAGGGAAAGGCAAAACCATGTGGTACTTCCTCACAACCACTAGGATGGCTATAATCAAAAAGTCAGACAATACAAAGGATGGGAGAAATTGAACTATCATAGATTGCTGATAATAATGTGATATGATGCAGCTGTTTGGGAAAAAATTCTAGCAGTTCTTCAAAAGGCTAAACACAGCAATTCTACTCCTAGATAACTACAGCACCCAGCCAGTATGCTGGAATTCCACAGAGAAATGACAGGAAACACCTAAGGGAAGAAAGGAGAGGGAAGCAGGGAAGCCTGCTCAGCTGGGATCAGTTGGGAGCTTGGAGAGGCTCCCCAGCGCAGGGAAAGTGAGTGACCCCCAGTGGTCCACATTCCCTCAGTGGACTCCTCCAGGCCTAGCCATGGGAAAGCCCCTCGACCCACCAGGCCCTGAGAGCTGCCTGGAGACCACATGATACATTGCACAGGAGAGGAAGCTCAGGCTGGGTCCCACACACACCCCAAGTCCTAAGCAGCTGTAGCACAGCACCATTTTGAGATCCAGCCCCCACTAAACTGCATCCTGCCCTGGGGGCCCAACAGCTTCTGAATTTTCACATCCTTGGAAGCCCATTGTCAACCCCTGCCCACAGCTAGGCGTTGCCACTGGCTACTGCCACTAGTGCCAAAGCATATGCCATTGGTGGTGACTACACAGCCCTCAGGAGCAGTGTTGCCACACATTTAAAAGCACTCTGAGTTGCTGGGCATGGTGGCTCACGCCTATAATCCTAGCACTCTGGGAGGCCACCATGGGAAGACGGAGTGAGATCAGGAGTTTGAGACCAGCCTTAGCAAGAGTGAAACCCACCTCTACTAAAAATAGAAAGAAATTAGCTGATGGGGCACGCAGAGAAGCACTGTAAGGAAAGGTTGTCCTATTTATAGCCATCACCTGGAGCTGAAGCAAGCACTCTGCAGCCACCTGTTTATAGCTGCTGGCACTGAAACAGCCTGCCATCCCTACCCCAGCATTCCAGCAGGGGCCTGGGGGTCACCCTGTCCCTAACTTACACAGCCAGTGCCCACACGTACCACATGGGGCAGAGGCTGAGAACAGGCCTGCCCAGCCCAACTCCATCCCATCCCGAGTGCCTACACCCACCAACAAAAGGCCTGGGGACTGCCCTGCCCCATCCACCACAATTAGCACCTAAACACTCCTACTGGGGGCCTGGGGATGGTCCCAGCCAACCTGCCACTACCACCACAGATGGCACCCACCCCTACACACCACCTGCAGACCTGGCAATGGCCTATCCAGCCTATTCCAGTTAGCACCAACACCAGTGTGGACCACTTAGGAGCCAGAGAATTGTCCCAACACTGCTACTGCCATCACCTACACCACACCCACTATTCTGGGGCCTGAGGACATGTGCACCCACTTGGTCCACCATTGTCACTGCTGTCACAGGATCAAGCTGCCTGGAGTCCCAAGAATTGGCCCACCTGAACCCATTAACACCTGTGCCAGCATACACTACCCTGGGGCTCAAGGACAGGCACACTTGGCCTGCACTGCCATCACTGAGGTCTAAGGACTGGCCCACCTGACATCCCTGTTTCTAGCAAAACTTCACCACAGCCTCCACTAACAACCACACTCGAGCAACTGAGGAAATCTCAGATATTACTGATACTGTTTACAGCCAAAGAAATCATATGGACCACGAGATGTGCAGATAACAACATAAGGACACAACATAGACAGGGCCCATTGGCTCACACCTGTAATCCAAACACTCTGGGAGGCCAAGGCAGGAGGATAGCTTGAGCTCAGGAGTTTGAGACCAGTCTGAGCAATGGTGAGATCTCATCTCTACTGAAAATATAAAAAAATTAGCCAGGTGTCGTGATGTGCACCTATAGTCCCAATTACTTAGGAGGCTGAAGCAAGAGGATTGCTTGAGCCCAGGAGTTTGAGGTTTCTGTGAGCTAAGCTAACACCACGGCACTCTAGCCTGGGCAACAGAGTGACACTCTGTCTCAAAAACAAAAAATAAATAAATAAATAAGGACACAACAAACATGAGAAAGCAAGGAAATATGACACCTCCAAAGGAACATAAGAATTTTCCAGCAACAGATCCCCATGAAAAAGAAATTCCTGAAACTCTGAGGAAAGAATTCAAAATATTGATTTTAAGGAAGCTTGCTGACATTCAAGAGAATACTGAAAAATAATACAAAGAAATTATAAAAATAATTTAGGATAGAATGAGAAACTTAATGAAGAGATAGATATCATAAAAGAGAACAAAACAGAAACAGAAATTCTGGAACTGAAAATTTCATTGAATGAAATACAAAATACATTAGAAAGCTTCAACAATAGACTAGATAAAGCAGAAGAAAGACTTTCAAGACTTGAAAACAGGTCTTTTGAAATGACCCACTCAGACAAAAATAAGAAAAAACAATGAAAAAGAATAAGCAAAGCCTCCATGACATATGGGAGACTGTAATGTGAACAAGTATTCAAATTTTGGTATTCTAGGAGGCAAAGAGAAACTGAAAGGGATAGAAAACATATTTAATGAAATAATAACTGAATACTTCCCAAGTCTAGCAAGAGATTTAGACATCCAGATACAGGAAGCTAGAGATATCCCCAAAAGATAAAATTTAAAAAGGTCTTTTCCAGGGCACATTATAGTCAAACTATCAAAAGTCAAAAACAAAGAGAATTCTAAAAACAGCAAGAGAAAAGTATCTAGTCACTTACAAGGGGATCTCCATCAGACTAACAGCAGATTTCTCAGAAACCTTGAAGACCAGAAGGGAATGAAATGATATATTCTAAGTCCTGGGGAAAAAACCCTGTCAGTCAAGCATATTATATCCACAAATGAAGGAGAAATAAAGTCTTTCCCAGACTAGCAAAAGCTGAGAGAATTCCACACCACTAGATCAGCCCTACAAGAGATGCTTATGGTCTGGTTCAGGCTGGTGTTTGGAAACAAGAAAAAAAAAAAGGAAGAAACATTAATGGGAGTCCTACACATGAAAGTGAAAGGATGATATTTACCATCATGAAAATACATGAAAGCATAAAACACATTGACAGAGCAAACACACAAATGAAGAGTAAGGACTCAAATGTTACCACTACAGAAAACCACTAAACCACAATGATAAACAATGAGAGACAAAGAAAGAAACAAAGGATATACCAAACAACCAGAAATTAATTAATAAAACGACAGGAATAAGCCCTCACATATCAGTACTAACCATGAAGGTAAACAGATTAAGCTTTCCACTTAAAATATATAGACCAGCTGAATAGATAAAAAATTCCTGACCCAATTATATGCTACCTACAAGAGACTCAACTCACCTGTAAAAGACTGAAAGTAAGGAATGGAAAATGGTATTCCACACAAATGGAAATCAAAGTGAGCAGAAGTAACAATACATATGTCAGATTTCCAGTCAAAAACTATAAAAAGACAGATAAAAATTTAATGAATAATTTCATACATAATCCTTCACTCATATCTATGATTGTACCATGAAACTCTGACAGTTCATTTAATTCTAGCAATACAATTGCTGTCCTGTGACCTGTGCTCTTTTCTTTATTGTCAGACATGCAGGACTCTGTGATGATTATGGAGCACCTATTTCGCTAAATTCTAAATCTAGTCATAAAATGAAACTCTGAACAGAAGATCACTGAATTATGTTCAGGAAATGATAGCAAAGATAATAAAATAACAAAAATGTTCTTACGTCAGACTCAGATTGCTCTTGCCTTATATCAGTATATCAGTATGGTGCCATTTGTAAAATGAGCCACAGAGAACATAACTAGTTACCGATAGAGTGAAATAGAAAGTTGCCATTTATAAAAATAAATATTTTAGCAGACTCTAGAATACATATTGAGTATATTTTGAATTTCTAGATAATCTTCACCAACTGTTTGAACTATCTAAAGTTTAGCATGTTTCTCTTTATTATGCTTTTTAAATTGAATATATTTAAGATGTACAACATGATGTGGGTTTTTTTGTTTTTTGTGAGTTTTGTTGTTGTTGTTGTTGTTGAGACAGAGTCTCACTCTGTCACCCCAGCTAGAGTGCAGTGGCGTCATGATAGCTCACTGAGACCTCAAACTCCTGGATTCAAGTGATCCTCTTGCCTCAGCCTCTCAAGAAGCTGGGACTACAAGCTGCACACCACCATACCCTGATTTTTTGTATTTTTAGTAGAGACAAGGTCTCACTCTTGCTCAAGGTGATCTGAAACTCCTGACCTCAATCAATCCTCCCACCTTAGTCTCATAAAGTGCTAGGATTACAGGTGTGAGCCACTGTGCCCGGCCCAACATGATGTTTTTATACTTGATATACATAGACACAGTGAAGTGATTACTGCAGTCAAGCAAATTAACATGCCCATAATCTCATATAGTTACTTTTCTTTCGGTCTTTCTTTACTGCTTTCTCTCTCTTTTACCACATACACAAAAAAAGAGTACCTAAAATGTACTCTCTTGGCAAATTATCACTATACAATAAAATATTTCCTTTAAAATTTAAAGAGCAAAGCTTTAAAAATAGACAAAGAAGGTCATTATACAGTGACAAAGGGATCAAATTCAGTTAGAGGACATAGCAATTCCAAACATATATGCACTAAACACCAGAGTGCCCAGATACATAAAGCAAATATTAATAGATATAAAGGGAGAAAGAGACTCCAACAGAATAATTGTTAGGGACTTCAACACTCTACTTTCAGCATTAGACAGATCATCTAGATGCAAAATTAACAAAGAAACATTGGAGTTAAACTGCACTTTAGACCAAATGTACCTAACATATTGATAGAACATTTCATCCAGCAGCTACAGAATACACATTCTTATCGGCACATGAAACATTCTCCAGATAGACAATATACTACAACACAAACAAGTCTCAATTAATTGAAAAGAATCAAACTCATATCAAGTATTTTCTCAGACCACAGTGAAATAAAACTGGACATGAGTAACAAGAGCAACATTGGAAGCTACAAACACACGCAAAATAAATAATATGCTCCCAAATGGCCACTAGATCAAGGAAGAAATTAAGGAGGAAATAAAAATATTTCTTGAAACAAATGAAAATCAAACATAAAATACCAAAACCTAAGGGATACAGAAAAAGCAGTGCAACAAGGAAGATATATAGAAATAAACACCAACATCAAAAAAGTAGAAAGACTTCAAATAAACAATCTAAACATACACTTCAAGGAACAACAGAGGCAGACGGGCATGGTGGCTCACACTTGTATTCCCAGCACTTTGGGAGGCCAAGGCAGGAGGATCACTTAAAGCCAGGAGTTTAAGATCAGCCTGGGCAACATAGCAAGACTCTGGTTTTTTTGTTGTTTTTTTTTAAACAAATGCTTCTTAAAAAGAGAAGACATATAAATTGCCAACAGCTATATGAAAAAATGCTCAACATCACTAATCATCAGGGGAATGCAAATCAAAACAACAGTGAGGTATCATTTTACCCCAGTGAGAATGGCTATTATTAAGAAAACAAAAATAACAGATGCTGGCAAGGATGCAAAGACAAATGAACCCTTATACACTGTTGGTGGGAATGTAAATTAGCACAGCCACTATGGAAATCAGTATGGAGATTTCTCAGAAAAATAAAAATAGAACTGCCATACCATCCAGCAATTCCACTACTGGATATTTATCCAGCAAAAAGCTGAACCCCATCTAAAAGCAAATTCAACTACTATATTTATATTCCCATTATGAAGGAGTTTGTGTGAGAATCTTTGTTTTTGCTTTTAATTGTGGTGAAATATACAGAACGTAAAATTTACCATCGTAACCATTTTTAAATGTGTAGTTCAATTGTGTTAAGTATGTTCATGCTGTTGTGCAAACAATCTCCAGACTTTTTTATCTTGAAAAACTGAAACTCTATACCCATTACACAACTCCACTTTTACGCCTCCCCCAGTCCTGCCAACCATCATTCTACTTTTTGTTTCCATGAATTTTACTTCTTTAGATACCTTATAAGTGGAATCATATAGTATTTATCTTTTTGTATCTGGCTTATTCACCATAGCATAATTTTCTCAAGATTCACTCATGTTGTAGCATGTGTCAAAATTTCCCTCCTTTTTAAGGCTGAATAATATTCCATTACGTGCATATACCACATTTTGCTTATCCATTCAGAAAATGTATTTCTAATAATTATCTGGGCATGGTAGCATGTGCCTATAGTCCCAGCTACTCAGGAGGCTGAGGCATGAGGATCACTTGAGCTCAGGAGTTTGAGGTTGCAGTGAGCTATGAGGATGCCATTGCACTCTAACCCAGGCAACAGAGACAGATCTTGTCTCAAAAAATTAAATTAAATTAAAAATTAAAAAAATGAGAAAATTTGTTTCTATATATCAGTGGTATAGTTCTGTTGGTCTAGTGGCAGTCAAGTTATTTAGCTCAACTTTTTTTTTCTGTATACTCTTTGAATAGTGGATAGTTCAACTTTTAATGCCAAGAAAGAGAAAGAGACATGATTATGTGATATTTGTACTCTAGGAAAGAAAAAGCAAGCCAACTAAAGCTGAAACTGAGCTCAATTCCATCAAGAAGCATCTCGCCATCCCTCTCTATCTCAAAAATAAAAGTTTTCTTCACTGTATGTTCCCAAGTTCTGGGACAGGGCCTGGCACATAGTTGGCAGTCAGTCAATATTTGTTGGCTGAAGGAATCTAGAAGACTGATGGTCATGATGAGAAAATACTGTATGTATGATCTTGATTGCTCCAGCTCATCTGAACATACTATTCAAGAGAGCACCAATATGTACCAACATGGAAAAATATCCAGGAACTATTGTTGAGTGAAAGAAGTTATGGATCACTGTGTACAGTATGATTCCATTTATTTAAAAACACATGCCAAGTCAGGTGCAGTGGTGCATGCCTATAATCTCAGCTACTTGGGAGGCTGAGGAGGGAGCATACTTTGAGTCTAGGAGTTCAAGATCAGCCTGAGCAACATAGCAAGACCCCATCTCTACAAAAAATTTAAAAATTATCCAGGTGTGGTGGCATGTGCTTGTAGTCCCAGCTACTCAAGAGACTGCAGCAAGAGGATTGCTTGAGCCCAGGAGTTTGAGGTTGCAGTGAGCTAGGATAATGATGCCACTGCACTCTACCCAGAGCAGCAGAGCGAGACTCTGTCTTAAAAAAATAAATACTTCTTCTAGATAGAGACTTCTAAAAAAAAAAGAAAAAAGAAAGAAAAAAAAGGAAAAAGAAAAATAAATAAAAACACATGCACAAATCCAACAAAAAATACATAATCATATTAATATAAAAGTACACCTAAATAATATACTCCGAATCCAACAGTTTGATTGGATTGGATGGGGAGTGGGTGAGGGGTAGAAAGGAAACTTTCTGTTTGAATTTCTATTTGTAGCATTTAAATTATTTAAAATAAGAAATTATTTTTGGATTGCTAGAAAATTTTATCTGGAAGGGTAATCTGTTATAAGAATGCATGAATTCTGGCCTGGCGCGGTGGCTCACCCTTGTAATCCTAGCACTCTGGGAGGCAGAGGCAGGTGGATCGTTTGAGCTCAGGAGTTCAAGACCAGCCTGAGCAAGAGCAAGACCCTGTCTCTATTAAAAAATCGAAAGAAATTAGCTGGACAACTTAAAATATATAGAAAAAATTAGCCGAGCATGGTAGTGCATGTCTGTAGTCCCAGCTACTTGGGAGGCTGAGGCAGGAGGATCACCTGAGCCCAAGAGTCTGAGGTTGCTGTGAGCTAGGCTGAAGCCATGGCACCCCTAGCCTAGGCAACAGAGTGAGACTCTGTCTCAAAAAAACAAAAACAAAAACAAAACAAAAAAATGCATCAATTCTATTTACCTTGCATGTACCTTTTCTCAGAAACCTACTGGAGAACATATTTCATGAAAATAGTGGAAGAAATCTTGTGAAGACTAAGACACAAGATACAGGAAACAGAATCCAGCACAAGAGAGGGGCAGAGTGAATCCCCACGATGAGGATGAAGAGAGAGCTCAAAGTAATAACTGCATATTGAACATCCAGGGCAACCAGTCTGGATTTGCCAAAGCAGATTAGAAAGCTGTACTAGAAATAAAATAATAGCTGTTAAATCTGATATCTTGACAGAAAATTTAGACAACTGGCAAGGAATTTATGTTAAAATTGGTGAAAACTCTGCAAACACACACAAAAAGACAACTGGTGAAAAACAAAATTAAGAAAGGGAAATCATAGTATACTCCATAACTCAGCTCTTCATAATAGTGTGTAGGGATGCTGACTTAACTAAATATTGATCTAACCAAAAATTACGAGATAAATATATTCAGAGGATGAATGGAAAGAATGGGTAGGATGCGTGTGAATGGTAGCGGCAGGAAAGCAGAGGAGAGTTAAATCCACACTGGAAAGTCAGTGTATGGTGACTAAACCTGGAAAACCAAGAAAGGGCAATTATAAGCATTATTTAGAGACATGCGTAAATATCGACTAGCTAAAAGAGATGAGCATGATTACTTCTGAAAAGCAGCAGGAAATGATGGAGGGGTCTGCTGTTTTTCGTAATAAACCTTATGAAATTATTTGATTCTGAATCATGTGTATGTAAAACTTCAACAAAACTAAGAAGTAAAGAAGAAGAAAATCACTACTGAGACCCACATTGTAATTGCTTTACCCGACAGTGATGGATTTCACAGAAAATAGTTACCATGTAGCCTTCTGATGTGCCACAATGAAATAACCAGAGTTACAGATAGAATGGCCACCTTCAGTCGCAGCACTGTATGATTCTACCAGAAATGTGGTAAAAGGCCCTCTGAGACTATTTGGGCTCTTTAGACTACACTGAAAAGTCATGATGTAAAATGCAGTGAGTAGCCAGACATGGTGGCAGGTGCATGTAGTCCCAGTTACTCAAGGCTGAGGCGGAAGGATGACTTAATTAAGCTCAGAAGTTCAAGACGGCTGTCTCAAAAATACAAAAAGCAAAAAACAGTGAGAAATAAAAAGAAGAAAGAAAAACTAATGACATGTTTCAGGCACACTAATTACCAAATGTTTGACAGTTTAAGCATAAATGTCCTGCCCAAAAATATTAGCTATAATAAAGAATTGTAAATAGGCAAGATACCAGAATTTGTATCGAATTGCCAATATATTGCTTGGTTCTTTCCCATCTCCTCTGGGAGACAATCAACTCAAATGCTATTCATGCCCTTATCTAGCAAGACAAGTTTAATATTTATTACCAAAGTGTACTCATCTCCAACTTTGATCCAAAAACTCATGCTAAGTCCCATCCCAGATGGTTACGATCCCTGGTGGCAAACATAAGACCCAACCAAACCCGATTCTTAGTCAAGCCCAGATGCCAGGCCAGGCAAAATATCTAATGTTTTATCAGTCGTGGAAGAATCTAAAGCAGATGACAATGTGAAACATCAACACTTATATGGGGGCGGGGGGAAGAAATTGAAGAACTCAATTCTCACTTTAGCAGTTAAAGTGATCAATCCCCTTTCTCCCTAGAACAAATGATCACAATCATCTGTATGCCTAGAACATCCCTGTTCTCAGGGTTTTAAAGCACTGGCTTGAGTTCACACCTCAGCTCCACGTTTCTCCCTGAGCTTCATTTTCCTCACCGGTAAACCAGTGTGTGTTTGTGGGTGGGATGGCGGGAGGGGTGTTAATGACACCTAGACTTTATAGGATTATCTCCAGATTAGGAATTGCAGGGCTGGCAGGCGTTGTGGCTCACGCCTGTAATCCCAGCACTCTGGAAAGCCGAGGCAGGAGGATCACTGGAGCTCAGGAGTTTGAGACCAGCCTGAGCAAGAGCAACACCCCGTCTCTACTTAATAAGAGAAAAATTAGCCAGGCGCAGTGGTGGGCGCCTGTAGTCCCAGCTACTTGGGAGGCTGAGGCAGGAGGACCGCTTGAGCCCAGAAGTTTGAGGTTGCCGGGAGCTATGATGACATCACTATGATGACATCACTGCACTCTACCTGGGGCAATAGGATGAGGCTCTGTCTCAAAAAAAAAAAAGTGCAAACTCTTATAACTGGCTGAATATTTTAGGCATTATTCTAAGAGTATATGGTATACAGCATTTCATTTAGTCTTCAAACTATAAAACGTATTATCCCATTTTCCAGATGAGAAAGTGGAAGAGCGGATCATAGGTAGTGATGGAGCTGGGATGCTAATTTAGGCTACCTGGCTCCAGAGACTGTGCTGCCAGCAACCAGACTAGGCTAAAATGAGCTGACGTTTGTGGAGCATCCTGTACTATGCCTGAAATGCAACGTGCTCAACACATGGTACTTATTAACACACACTGTGTTCTTACCCAGACAAAACAGGGGAGAGCCAGTCTGAGGTTTGATCACCTCAGAAAAGACCAAGGCATGACCAGGATCTCCCCTCCTCTTCCTGACTCCGCAAGCTCACGCGTGTCCCTAGCGCTGCCTGCGCTGTCCCCGCGGCCGGAGCGCCCTCCCTCTCCAAGCCCCCAGAGCGTCCTGCGCGCCCCGCGCCAACAGTACAGAGGAGCCGGCGCGCGGGACTCGAGGCTGCCCGTCCGGGGACGCGAGTGGACAGCGACGGGGCCGACGCTTCCCTTACCTTGAGGCACGGGGACGCGCAGGGCCGGGGATGGACGGCGGCCCGGGCACTTCTCCCGCGGCCTCCGGGAGCCGCGACCCCCGGCTCGTCTGGGTCCCTGCCCGCGAGCCGCGTCCCCGGCGGCGGGGAAGCGCGCATTCTGCACTCCCGGCTCCCGGCTCCAGCCCGCTCTGAACTCTCCTCCCGCAGGTCGGGAGCGGAGCCACAGAGCTGCCTCCTCTCCCGAGGTGTTCCCCCTCCCGCCCCAAGCGGAATCCCCGAGCCGCGTTAGGTTTCCACTCTGACACCGCCTCCGCTCTGGCCCGCCTCCAGCTCCTGGAACAGGGGCTTCGGGACCTGCCCTCGCGGGGTGCCCTACCTTAGCTGAAATCTCAGACATGTTAATCATCTTCCGGTGGAGACCAGAGCACTTGAAAGCCGGTATTTCGTAAATCCTAGCAATTCTAGATTCTACTTAAACCTTGCGGGCCTGGCCCCACCCACAGCCACCTAAGGCCCTGGGCTCAGATCTAGAGAATCGCCTAAGGGCCTTATGCCCCGCGGGCAGATCCGCCTGAGGGTACCTGGAAGGGCGGCGTCGCAGGCTGGGCTTTCATTTTTGATTTGCAGGGCCCGCTACCAAAGCCCTGTCTGAGCTGCCGACTGTCCAGGCAAAACTCTGAGCTCCACCTCCACGAGCTGCCTTTTACAGCCTGATAGATTTGTCACAATACCTTTCCGCCTCAGTTACCTACTGTATAAAAAAAAGGCGACTTCCAACGTACTTAGATCAAAAAAGTACAACGAGGGTCAAATGGAAAAGGCACTGTCACCAGACACATTTTACGGTATAGTATTGTTATTGCTGAGCCAGTGTGGTAGGGTGAGGACGCCAGAGGCTTAAGCTCACAGCGCCGCTCTTGCTCTGACCACCTGTGAGTTACTGGGCATGTCAAGGGACCCCTCTGGGCCTCAGTTTACTTATCTACGCAATGGGAATAATAGTGAAAAAATCCTGTTCCTTCACAAGGTTATAGTGAACAAAGGAAATCATTTGATGTGCTTTATGTGTAAAGTACCATGTAAATGCTTTGGTTATTTCAGTGGGTTCCTCTGACTAGGCAATCTTGATTAAAGCTGTGGCCAATAATTTGGGGTGGATCCCAGCGGTGACACAAAGCACACAGGCAAGGTTTGATGCTCACTTTATTACAAGTGTGGTAATTAAGTAGTCATTCATCCATAAAAACTCACTTAAAATTAGGGACACCTACCAATGTAGTTGTCAGGATTTTCCCACTTCCCAATGTGGTTTTAATGAGTATTTCTTTGTTTATTAGCAAACTGGAACATATCATATGTATATTGGCATTTTGCTGTTGTTTTTCTATTAACTATTAATCTTCTGTATCTTTGCCGCATCTCCTTCAAAGAGTTAATCTGTAAACATTTAACAGGTTCAGCAGCTCTTCTAAGGCAAATGAGTGCCACTTGATCTATGTTCTTTATACAACTTCTTTGCTAGGTCTCTCGGCGCTGGGGAGCAGGAGCTCTTAGAAATCTTCAGACCAGCTATTCGGAACCCAAGATTCTTAAGAATCTTGGTGCACTGTGACTACCCTCTTCTAGTTTAATCTCTTTGGTAAATTTACATGTTAGGATGATCATATACTCATATATTCTTTTCAGATCAAGCTTCAAGGCATTTCGAGCCTAAAGTACAGGAGTAATTCCAAAAGCTTAAGGCATCTAATATGCTAGTTTACAAGCTGCCTTTGATTCCCAAGCTGCATCAGAAACAGCGGAGGCATTTGTTGAAAGTGCAGATTCCCAGGCCCCACCCACCCCACCCTTATATTAGGATTTATATTAGGATTATATATCTTATATTAGGATTTCTGGGGTGGGGCCCAGGAATCTGTACTTTTCACAAGCCCTTCAATCAACTGACAAGCTTGTCTATAAAAGCCTTCTGGCCACAAACATATCTATGCCCAGAGCTAGCTATGAAATTTAAATTTTAGAATGTTCACTAGTAAGTCTAGTGTGAGCTGATTCAGGCCAACAAATATTTCCTGAGCACAGACTAGACATTGTCAACGTTCGACTCTTGAACTAACATGGTCTTAAGATACTGCTCCAACTTGTGAGATCAATCTTATGATTTCAGAGTGAAGGTGAACAGCTAAGAAAAATGAGTCTGACAACTTTTTTTTTTTTAGGGTGTGAAGATCTTTATGAGTTCCAATACTCAGGCCACTAATGGGTGGTTTCTAATATATGCATTCTATTCCATGAGAAAATCCAAGTTTAGATTTGGATTTGGTTTCTTTTTCTTTATTTGGATGGGGGCGAGGATTTTTGAAGGTTTTGCACAGTGATACTATCAGCCTTTCTAGACAGCTCAGGAAAAAAAAAAAGAGAAATAAATAGCTCTATTTCTTTGCACCAAGAAGAACAAAGGCGAGGTGTGGTTGCTCACACCTGTAATCCTAGAGCTCTGGGAGGTCAAGGTGGGAGGATCATTTGAGACCAGCCTGAGCAACAGACTCTGTCTCTACAAAAAATTTTAAAAATTGGCCAGATGTGGTGGCACACACCTGTCTTCCCAGCTACGTGGGAGTCAGAGGAAGCAGGATCGCTTGAGGCCAGGAATTCAAGGCTGCAGTGAGCTATGATTGCGTCACTGCACTTCAGCCTGGGCAACAAAGTGAGACCTTGCCTGTAAAAAAAAAAAGAAGAAAGAAAGAAAAAGAAGAAGAAAAAACGTCATGGGAAACTCCTTGCCCCACTCATCATGATATATTATTATCTCTGGTTCATAGTCCTCACTTTGGGTCACCACTAGTTTCTTTTCAGAAACATAAAGGAAACAAAATAAATGTAGTGATGTTCTGAAAGGGGTAATGGAAACTATGATAAGCCTAGAGGGCATTCCACAGGTGGGAAAAGTGTAAGGGTATGGATTACTAACTTAAGAAATCAGATAAAGGTGCATCATTAGTAATGAAACATGAAATTCTGCTCTCCCAATCCAATCTATTCCTGTGTAACCCTTTCTGTTTTCAGGCTTTCCTAGTCAAACCCAAAGTGCTGAGTTTGATTCCACCCATTCATTTCCCTAAATTGCAAATCAAATTTCCTCATTCTTTCTCTTTCTCTTTTGAAAGGAATATATATTATATTTTCTTTTGCTTGTTGAATAATTTTTTCTCTTATTCAGTGCTTCTATGGGAGTGTGCTCCAAAATTGTTTCTCTATTTGCTATGAATTAGATTATTTCTCCTGTCATAAAAGCAAAGATTAAAATATTCCTGGTTGCCAAGGTGAAGAAACAGGAGTGTAAGAACATATGTCGTAGCACTCTTTGTAATGAAGAAGTCCTAATAAGCTGGTCTGAGTGCAGTGGTGTTTACAACCAATTGATCACAACCAGTTACAGATTCTTTTGTTCCTTCTCCACTCCCACTGCTTCACTTGACTAGGCTTAAAAAAAATTTTTTTTAAAAGAAAAAGTACTAATAGTTCAAATAGCCATCAGTGGATGTTTAATAAACTGATGTGTCTATACCATTAGACATCATGCATCTTTGAAAAGAATGAGTTACATCTAAACGTACAGACATGGAAGGAGAAAAACAGAAAATAGTAAAAGCAAAAATGATTCTATTTTTTTTAAACTTATATATGTCGTCTGGAATATTCACAGGAAAGTTCTAGGAGAATGCATGCCAAACTGAACTGCTAACAAGGGAAGACATATTTATTAAATATAATAAATTATCACCTACCAGTGAGATGTCTAAAAAATTATAAAAATATTATTTGTTGCTTGTTTGGAATTCAAATTTGACTGGACATCTTGTCACAAAAGATTGTTATATAGCCTACCGTAGTAGCTTCAGGCAGCTGTGGGTGCTTTAAAGTGTACCTATAAACACTGGCACCAAGCCTAAGCTCCTTCACAGTTTAACTGCACCTTCACGTTCAACTTTGAATGACTCTTAAATGGAAGAAAGAAGGGTTATTAAAATTGGGTGAGTGGCCGTCTTCTTCAGCCTCTTTAAAACAAAGTTGACACTGTATATTGTTTAACGACCACGAACTCTTCCCATCCCAGTGATCGTACCACTTTACAGCATGACTCCACAATAGCAATAGCCTTCCCATGCAAAGGCGGAGTCTCTATCCACTCACTTGAAGCTGAGCTAGATTTGTGGCCAATAAAATGTGGCAAAAGTGACCCGCTTGAAGTTCCTGAGCCTTCCATTTTTTCTCATTTTTGCCTCAGCCAGCATTTACATGGGCCGGCATACAAGAAATGTTTATTGAACCCAATTAAATTGAAGTAGTAGCCTTACTATCTTTGCCCTTTAGTAAAGAATCATGCTTGTTCAAAATTATCCTCTCTTACTTAAAAAGTTACAAAGAAATAGGCCGGGCACGGTGGCTCACGCCTGTAATCCTAGCACTCTGGGAGGCCGAGGCGGGCGGATTGCTCAAGGTCAGGAGTTCGAAACCAGCCTGAGCAAGAGCGAGATCCCGTCTCTACTTAAAATAGAAAGA
>CAUYRT010106589.1:0-35031 GCA_963574885.1 Lepilemur ruficaudatus
TTCGAGACCAGCCTAAGCAAGAGCGAGACCCCGTCTCTACTAATAATAGAAAGAAATTAATTGGCCAACTAAATATATATAGAAAAAATTAGCCGGGCACGGTGGCGTGTGCCTGTAGTCCCAGCTACTTGGGAGGCTGAGGCAGAAGGATCCCTTCAGCCCAGGAGTTTGAGGTTGTTGTGAGCTAGGCTAATGCCACGGCACTCTAGCCCGGGCAACAGAGTGAGACTCTGTCTCAAAAAAAAAAAAAAAAAGTGATGCTTTTTTTGGTCCTAGTTGATTTATAGGTTCCTTCATTTGGATCATGGTTTTTTTCCCTAGCTTTTCTTGCATTACATTTTCCTGCTAATTATGGTTTGTGTACAGAACAGCCATTCAAATGCAAATAAAACCATTGCTGAAGTGTAATTTTTCTTGCTGATCAAGTGGACTATAGTGAAAGATTAAAAAAATCTCTGTGTCAGCAGGGAATGGGGAAATGAGCATTCTTATATTAATATAAGTTGCTGGAGAGGATCTTGTCTGTATGTGTCAAATATGTTATGTACATTGTCTTTGAGGCAGTGATCCTACTTCCCAGAATGTATTTTTAGGATGTAATTGCCCAAGTGGGAAAAAATGGTTTCGTAAATGAGGATGTTCCAAGAATGCTTGCAATAATAAAAATTGTAAACAACCTAAAAGTCCACGTATAAGAGATTGAGTAAGTTAGGGTAGCCCATATAATGAAATAACATGGCTCTAGCAACAATGATCTAGGCCTGTACAAATTTTCACAGTGTTGTCCGTGTTTAAAACACACTCTATTCCTCCTACCTGTACAGGCATACACGTTCCATCACCATGCACATGTACCCACTACTGGCTGTTCCCCAGATGGATGCCACTGGCACCCCTACTCCTTCTGTGTGACATATACCCTTGCCACCAGCTGCCAGCTTGCTTGTGATCCACCTACATCCTGCAGTGTTGCTTCCTGCTTGCCCAGAAACTGGGGACCAGCTCTGATTCAGGCAAAACAGACAACTTCCTTGCCATCCAGTGGGCTGTAGCTGTATCGTCTTCAGTGAGGTCTGACCCTAGCCTTGGGGATGCCAATGAGATCTGAACCCCTTCCACGTTTGTCCTTCTTTGGGTACTCTCCTTCAGTGCCATGTAGATTTTTAAAATATCTGATAGTATGTACAATTTTTATTTATCAATTGTGCCTCAATAAAGGTGGAAAAATAGCTTATAGTTCCTCTTTTAGAAGTGTAATAATGGCTTTCTCCTTCTGGCGGGAGGTAGTAGAAACAGGTTTTTCTCATGCATCTCCTGTGAAGATCTGACAGCTAAAGCGAGATTATTTACCACCCACATAGTCAATTTGTTACCTTACCTACATGGGTGCCCTCACAATTGCCTTTTAAGAAAGGAGAAAAACATGGAGGTGAGATGTTGTCCATCTCCTGCTTCACCGAAGCCTTATTGATTCTTCATAAGGTATGGAGAAGTTGTGGTCCTGTGCTTACTCTGCTTGACCCTTAGATAATACGTTTTCCCAGTAAACCTTATTCTTTAATCTCTTATGTGTGATGATCAAGTTGTGATGAAGAACAACATTGGTGGACCTACTCTACCATATGTCAACATTCATTATAAATCTTCTGTAGTTGATACAGTGTAATATTAGCTCAGGATAGAAAAATAGGTCAATGGAAAAGAATAGTCAAAAAACAGATCCATGTGACTGAGGGCTAATAGCTTTTGATATGTTGGAGAAATGATAGTTGTTTTAATAACAGATGCTGGGTTCGTTGGATACTCAACACTAGTTCTTCATACAAGTGACGACAAACAGTACAAATATCACATAGCTGGTAGACTTGAGCTAGTGGCTATTCCTCCTTTAGACTGTCCACAGAAGTATGATGACAGCTACCAAAGGCTTCTAGTCTAGTCTCGTGTTTTTGTAAATTAATTTTATTGAGGTATAATTTATATACAGTAAAGTGCACAGATTTTAAGTGCACATTTAAGCTTTAGCAAATGTACATGCCCTTATAACTAATGCCTATTCAAGATGTTAAATATTTCCTTTACCCCAGAAAGTTCCTTTATGCCCCTTTCCATCCAATCCCTCCCAAAAAGTTACAATCCCTGTTCTGATTTCTATAATCATATATTAGTTTTGTCTATTCTTGAACTTTGTATAAATGAAATCATACTATATATACTCTTGTGTCTGGCTTTTTTTCATTCAAAATTTTTGAATATTTGGAATTTATAATAGACTATTGTATATTTTATTATTTGTAAATTGTGTGCTATACGTCTTTTACATTAATAGAAATTATAATGAACTTACATAATATACACACTTTTTGTTCTGGAGAGCCGGTTGTTAAACATTTATTAGTACACCATTCAGTAAAGGGATGCAGCCCTAGAATTGGCCTTTTTCCTCTGAAGTCTAGCAGCTTTGAATTAAAATGTTACATCATGTAAGGAAAATTGTTTTTCCTCACTCCCCACTCATTCTCTGTATCTACTTCCTGATACTTGACAATGTTGGGATACAGTTTTCCATGGTTTTCTCTTTTCTGGACGTCTGTGGGCAGAGACATTGGTTGCCTTTGAACTATCTGTTCAAAGGGAATCGCCTTGGAAGACAAAGATAGCATCTTCCTCTGGAGCAGTGGGAGATCTGTTTATGGTCCACTGTAATGAAGATAGGGTGTCTCTCTGGAACAAAAGTCAGTGGTTTTGTTGCCGCTGCCCATTATAAAAGAGTCAGGTTTCTTAAGCAAGGTTCCACTCCTGTATTGTAGCTCACTATGTATGCAAGCATCATCTAGCCTTCCTCAGCACCCTATGGGATTGGGGTGCCAAAAATTAGTGCAAATGCTGACACTCTGGCTATTGCTGTTGTTGTAATAATGTCCTTTATCTCAGACCCAGGAGTCTCTTGTCTTCTGTGAGCATTCTTGAGACTATGGCAGGCTAACTTGTGAGCTTGTAAACTGGGTAAATTTCCATATCCTTTTCAGTTCTTGTATTCTTGCAAAAAAAAATGCAGGATTTGCATTGGCTTTAGTTGAAAATATGGTTTCTTGTTCAGGTATTTCCAGTCCCTTCTATGAAGTATTCTTGCAAAAAAATAAAACCCTGTATTTAGTCTTTAAATCAAAATACTATTTTATAAGAAATTTAGAAGATTAGGGGAGAAAGTATAGGGAAGCAAATCCAGGATTTAGGCATCTTGATTTACCCAACTGTTCAAGAACATAAAACGTGGTGGTGGTAATGGTATGTGTGTGAGGGTATAATTCTAGAATAAATGAACTTCCGGTGAGATAACTGTTGGAATCCTGGGTTTTGTCACCAAGGATGTCAGGGTGGCGATCTTCCCTCAGTTCTTGGTGTGCTCTTGGCCGAAGAGTGACCAGACACACCAAAGTGTCAAGTCCAGACTGTTATCCCAGTCCTGTGACTCCTTTCTTGGAACAATTACCAGCAAGGCCAAAATGATGCAGTAACCGCAGGCAGGGAGAAGTTTCACAAGAGTAACTCTTTATTGTAGAATGGAACAGGTCTGCCTCCTCAAGTAGAGAAAGACAGACCAACTCACTTGCTGACTGACCCATTCACTCACTTGTAAGTTCTTGGATTGTTTCTTTTTATTAACCCAGTCTGGAGGAGGGCTCTTGGGAGGTGCAGGATGTTGTCAAATAATCAACAAGTGTCCTCAAAATTGGTTTAGATGAATACAGGCACATATAAAGAGGCAATCGAGTCAACTGCATCTGAGATCTCATAGTCCTTAAGGTCTGTCTCCAGTGCGGCAAAGCCCAGCTCCCTCTTAGAATCTTGTTTTTTTCTCATACACATTGCTTCTCCTGTAAAATGTGTTAATTTTCTTTTTATATTAAAACTTTTGCTTCCCCACCCCCCAAATAGCCATATTTTATTTATATTCCCAGGTGCTAGTTTTTTCTGGAGGAAAAAAAAAGTTACATCCATAAAAAGGCCAAGCGCTAATGGTCTGTGACTTAGATCAAATTTACTTAAAGACAAGAGATACCAGTGTGAGGGCGGAAGCACCGCCACGCAGAGGATTCTGGAAAGTATAGTCGGAAGCACTTTTGTCCCAGGATGGCAGGGTCGTAGCTCTCGTACCGCTTTGGTATTCTGGGAAGTGTAGTGTAGAAGTTGCATGTCGTGGACACTTCCTCTTCAGGAACAAGAAGGGTAGCCCTCCCGTAGGAGTCGGGCTTCCGGGAGGTGTTTCCATTTCCTAGCATGTGGGGAGTTATGGGAATCCCAAGTTAGGGGGAGGGCGGGGTCCTGCGTTAATGGGTTTGATGGTTTCCTGTGTTCTTTGCTACCACAGCCATTCTGTTTCACCTGCCAGTCAGCACTGCCGCTTCCCAGCAGTAAAATGTTGCACGAATAATATGTGTTAATATATATGCTTATGTATATTTGCTTAACTCTGAGAACCGAAGCAGTGTGTAGTTTCTTGTCAAACATACCTAAGAAAGAAAAAGTAATTTTGTACGAGGAGGGTACTTTTTAGCTGGAAAGGAGTTACATATGAAAACACATTCACTTAGAGAAAGCAGCTAGACATTCGGTTGTTTGTATGTTTGCTTTGTATATTCAGTACATTTACATTTACCTAATCTCTGTGAATCGGTTTCCGGGGTATAATTATAGTACATACCCACTAAGGTTGTGAGAGTTAAATGAAGTTAATACTTTTAAAACTCTCGCAACAGGGATGACACACAAAAAAGGTGGCTTGTTATGGGTGCACAGGCCTCCAGCCAAAGCAAAAATAGCAATGAGTAAGTCTTCATGAAAGTTTAAAATGTCCCTATGTTAAAAAGGCACCATAATAAAGGTATAGAAGACACATAACAAACTGGGCTGAAAATATTGACAACATATATACTAGAAAATGGCTTATAATTCTTAATAGGAATCTTAGTGATTCATAAGAGCTATCACCTCATCCACTGTCCTCCCTAAATTATCATTTTCTGCATAAGACATCTTACAGTATTTATGATATCAAGAGCAGAGTGAAAATAGGTTACGTGATCCTAGGAGCTCAAGGAAGAAAAACTTTCAAGATTTTATAAAGGATTTATCCCTTCCCACATTATAACGTTTTGCCTGTATCAATATAGCCCTTCCATTTGCCTTATGACCTGCATTTCATTATCAGCAATTAAAGCCAAGGAAACATTTACTCCTTCTGCTTTATGACCTAATCAACGGTTGCATCGGATATTTTGTGGATTATTGGCATCCACATCTATTCTTGTGGTTCTTGGAATGAATACCTTATGGTAGTAGTAACACTGTCAGAGTTCTAGATGCATCCACGCCTAAACTGAATAAAAAAGGAAATCCAGTCAAAGAAAAGCTGAGATCCTGTATTCCTTAAATTCAGTGCCCAGTACAGGTCAGCCCAATTTCCTTTTAGTATCTGCATTTTTAGCTCACACATCGCTTCCCTTCTATAATCTGTTTTTTTTCTTCTTTCTTTTTTCGTATTTTAAGCTTCTCCATTCTCTCCTTTATTGGATATCCTCTTGGAATAAGTAAATAGTAGGTGGGTAGTTTGCTTTGGCTGAATTTATTTGGGTGCCACGTTTGAAAGAAAAAAATTTTCAAGGAAAAAGGGAGGTTGGGGCGGTTTAGCTCGACTAGCAGTATAGAACTAATTCAGACTGAATATCCAAAAGAGAATAGTGACTATCCAAATACTGACATATCTGAAAGAGAAAGCCAATTTGCAGGAGATTCCGGGAACTGTCCAGAAGATCCACAGGGTCAGAGACACACTCCAGGAAAGGCGCCTTTAATGTACGGTCTGCTGGAGAATAAAATATATATATATATATATATGCATATATACACACATATATGATGTGTGTGTGTGTGTGTATATATCACAGCTCCCTGTGTTTGGAAGCATTTCGGATCTATGAAAGCGCGGTTACACAATTCGTTCCCGACGCACACGATGCGAAATGCAATCCAAGTTCTCAGCGTGGAAGCCGGCACTTCCGCCCTAGGAAGGCGATGCGGTGTTCTGGGAATTCTGGGAAATGTAGTTGGGACGCGTGTGTACGAGGATAACTTCCGCTGCAGGAGGCTGCGGCGCAGTCCCTGCTCCCGTCGGGAATTCTGGGAAGCGTAGTCCGGGAGGTCTCCGTAGGCAGAGTCACTTCCGCCCCAGGTACGCGAGGCCGCGGCCTTCGTTCCTCCCAGAAAGGTGAGCCCTCCCGTCGCGGTATCCCTCTCCCTGCGTCTACACCGATCTGTCTTCGTTTTGCTGTGGCCAGCGGTAACCAGGCGGTCGACCTTGGGGAAGAGAATGCGCCCACGGCGAAGGGCGGGGTCTGTATTCCCTTTGAATGAGCCTTCTCAAGTGTGGGGCTGTTGGCGCATCCCCGGATTGGGGCCGGGGCCGGGGTTGTGCCTCAACGGGATGGAGGGGCTCCCGGGTTCTGTACTCCCTCAAACCTTTTTCCGACCATCAGCCAGCTCCGCAACTTCCTAGCAGCATGTTAGGCGAGTATCTTCATCTCTCTTTGCCTCTGTTTCCTCTTCATCAAAATGGTGTTGGTATCTACCTAATAGAGTTATTTTAAGAGTTAATAAAAAGACGTAGAATAGAGCCTGACATGTGGTAGAAGACAAGTCTCGCTACTAGTACTTTTCAATTTTCCGAGAAGAGTCAGTTCCCTGAAAGCTTCTGTAAACCCAGGATGAAGTCAGAGCTCTAGCTGCACTGTCCCTGGTCCTTCTTTGATTCCTGAAGATTTTTTTTTTTTTTTTTTCAGGAGAGGGTCAGTCCTTGCTGTTGTCAGGGGTGATATATGCGGGAGTTCTGATTAAAGTCTCATTTCTCCCAGCCTCCTTTCCTCCCCTAGCCTTGGCTTCTTGAAAAAGGCTGCAGGGAGAAGGAGGGAATGACCCTTTGACTCCTGCAACAGAGTTTCACCTGAGTAGAATTTAGATCCTTCTTTCTCCTGTGTCCTCCCTTCTCAGGGAAGAAGATATTTCCTTCACTCATTGACAGATTCTGCTACGAAGATGCCCTGATACTCGTTGAATAAAGGCAGAAGGAATGGAGGAAGTACTTGGTCCTGAGTAATAAAAATAACATTTAAACATTTAGTACTAATTGTTCTAAGAGTTTTATGTGAATTAGCATATTTAATCCTCACAAGAGCCCTATTGGGGGGTACTGTTATTCACACTTTAAAGTTGAGGAAGACAAGGACACAGCATATTTTATCTTGGGTCACACGGCTAGTAAGAGGCTGAGCTGGAGTTTGAATTCAGATCGTTTCAATCCATTGCCTTAGTTTCGAATGTGTTTAGTCAGGTTGAGAAGGCATATGTAGATTTTTGCAGAGAGCCATGAAAGCTATGTTAATAAGCTTTGACTTTTTGATAAGTTTTTTTTTACTCATCTGCAATTTAATTGTATTTCATTTGCAATATTTATAGTTCATATTCTGATTATAGAAGTGATTGCACATCGTAGAGGACTAAGAAAACACATAAAGTATAAGAAAATTTAATTACCCATAACCGCAGAAATTAGCAATAACAATATTAATGCTTTCCTTTTCAGTAGATTTATTTTTGGATTTTTACCTAAGTTTTACAAAACAAGCTTCATAGCTTTTATTTTTCCCCCAAGTTTTTGTTATGGAAATTTACAAGCATAGTCAAATATAATATAACTAAAACAATCTTATGGAACGATCACCCAACTTCAACCCTTATTAACATTTGCCAGTCTTGATCCAACCCCCCCTCAATTTTTAGTTTGAATATTTTAAAGCAAATCCCCAACATCGAGTTAATATAATATTGATTGATTGTCATAAGTGTCAAGCATTATCATAAATTGCATCCAAGACCAAGAGAAGGAGATGCTAGCAGCTACTCTAAGGTAGCTTTGCAGCTTACAGAATGGTACTTGCTTAAGAAAGCCAGAGGACCCAACAGAGTGGGACTTTGGAGAGGGATGGTAATGAATTTAGTTTTCCAGTATAGAGTTTGACTTGCCTATGTCTTGCATTGTTTCTGTTTTCTCATTTCTCTTACCATACGCTGAAAGTTCCACTGCTGGGACCATGTCATATTTTCTTTCCTCTGTGCGCTCAGCATGTAGCATAAGGTTGGTAAATGGTTTATGGTTAAAGTAGCTACTCAGCTAGCATCAAGGGCTTGCAGTGTAGAATTCCTAAAATTGGAATTAGGTTTCAAAACAGAAATAACCCATGGAGATATTCCTTAATCTCATTTAGTCTTGGTAGGTTATGGAAGCCACCAGCTATTTCAGAGTATTGAAGAGTTGATGAGCAATTATTTGTTACATTTGTTTTATTTGTTACATTTTGATGTTCTAAAAAACTTTCCTAAGAAACAAATTGTTAGAAATGATAATAGCAACATTTATGAAATATGCCTTATAACTGAGGCAATGTTTCCAATGATTTACATATATTAACTTATTTCTCATAACAAATCTATTATTAACCACATTTTACAGATAAGGAAACAAGTTTTTATAAAAATTATCATACAGTAAAATTGATTATTTTTTCCTGTTAGTGTACAGCTCTATTAATTATAACATAGGTATAGTTTATATTGTCACTACTACAATCAGATACAGAACAGTTATGTCACCCCAAAAAAACCCCCTTCTGTTTTCCCTCGTAAGCACCCCTCACCACAACTATAAACACCAGCAACTACCATAACCATAAAACCCTATGGTTTTTTCTTTTTGAGAATGTCATGTAAATGAACTGTATGTAACCTTTGAGACTGGATTCTTTCATCTAACTTGTTGTATATATCAGTACTTCATTTCTGTTTACTTCTGGTTAATATTCCATTTTATGGATATACCAATCACCTGTTGAGAAGTTTTTTCCCCAGTTTTTGGCATTTATGAATAGAGCATTTATGAATGTGTACAGTTTTTTGTGCTTGTTTCTGAATATATACCCAGGAGTGGGGTTGGTGGATCATATGGAAAGTATGTGTTTATCTTTATAAGAAACTGCCAGACTGTTCTTCTGAGTATCTGTACTATTTTGCATTCCCATGAATGATGTCTGAACATTCCGGTTCTACATCTTTGTCAGTGCTTAGTATTGTCCATGTGTTTTTATTTTAGCCATTCTAATATTTGTATATTGGTACCGCATTGTGACTTAAATTTACATCTCCCTAATGGCTAATGATGTTCAGCAGATGCTTCTTTTCTTCTTAATTCACTGTTAAAAACCTTATATTGCCATCCTTATATCTTTTTTATATTGCCATCCTTATATCTTTTTTTGTGGAAGTGTCTGTATGTTTTGCCCAGTTTTAAATTGGGTTGTGTTTTTTCTGTTGTTGGTTTTTGAGAGCTATTTACATGTTCTGAATATAAGTCCTGCATTGGATGTGTGATTCGCAAGGATTTCTTCTCAGCCTGTAGCTTTTCTTTTCAATAACAGTGTCTTTTGCAGAGCAAAAGTTTCTAGTTTTGATGGGAAGGCTGATTTATCAATGTTTTCTTTTATGGATTGTGCTTTTGCTGTCGTGCCTAACAACTCTTTGCCTAACACCAGGTCATGAATATTTTCTCTTATTTTCTTCTAAAAGAATTATAGTTTTACATTTTATATTTAAAGCTGTAATCCATTTGAGTTAACTGTTTTATATTAATAATATGTGAGGGTTAGGTTGAGGTTCATATCTTTACATATGAATGACCAACCATCCCAACACCAATTGTTTGGGTTCATTTCTGTACTGTCTTATGTTAATTGATCTATGTGTATATCCCTTCACCAGCACCAAGATATTTTAATTAGTATAGCTTGACAGTAAGTCTTAAAACTGGATGGTTTGATTCCTCCAAATTTATTCATTTTTTTTCCAAAATTGTTTTAGCTATTCTGGTTCCTTGGCTTTTCCATATATGTTTTAGAATCAGCTTATCTATATCTACAAAAAATTCAGCTGTGATTTTGATTGGCATTGCATTAAATCTATATATCTTAACCGTGTTGTGTTTTCCAATCATGAGTATAACATGTCCCTCCATTTATTTAAGTATTCTTTAATTTCTTACACCAGTATTTCATAGCTTTATACATACAGTTCTGTACATGTTTTTAGATTTATTCCTAAGTATATCATTTATTCTTTTAGAGCTATTATAAATTTATAATATTATAATATATATTATTTATAACATTGTAATTATAATATATAATTATGATATTTATAATTATTATATAATATTATAAATTGTATTGTTTTTACAGTTTGTTTTCCAATTATACATTGTTAGTGCATAAAAATACACCTGATTTTTGTGCATTGACCTTGCATTCTTTGATTTTTGCCAAATTCACTAGAAGTTTTGGTTTTTGTTTTTTAGTAGATTCCTTGGGATTTTCCACATAGACAATCATGTTGTATATAAATGGGGTCAGTTTTGTTTTTTTTTAAATTGAAAATTTAGAAATATATTTATTTAAAATGACAATGCATGTTAACATGAATACTTTTACAACATATAACTGTATTTTCCAGAAAAAGAAATAGGAACTGGCATTATTTTACATTTTTTCCCCTAATCTTTCTATTGTTTGGGTTAAAACAGGCATAGGATTTCAAATATATTGCCACATTCATTTTGTTGTATAGCACCTATCATGTAGTCTCTGAAAAACACCATTGTGAAAGCATGCAAACAGATAACTTCTTAGTATTATTATGAAAAATAGTCTTGACTTATAACTCATAAATGGGGTCAGTTTTATTTCTTCCTTTCTAATCTGTATGCCTTTCATTTTTTTTTTCCCTTGCCTTACTGCACTGGCTGATTTTCAGTACAATGTTGAATAGGAGTGGTGAGAATGTATGTCTTTGTCTTGTTCCTGGTCCTAGGAGGAAGCATTTTTGTAAGTTCCTTTATATTTTTGGTTTGTGAAAGTTTTGTCATGAATGGGTATTGTATTTTGTCAAATGCTTTTCCTGCATCATTTGATAAGTTTTTTTCTTCTTTAGACTGTTAGCATAGTGGATTAGGTTGATTAGTTTCCTAATACTGAAGCAGCCTTTCATTACCTCTTGTAAGTGGTGCACTATTCTTTTTATATATTGCTTGACTTGATTTGCTAATATTTAGTCAAGGATTCTTCCAATTATGTGCATGAGGGATATTGGTCTATAGTTTTCTTTTTTGTACTGTCTTTGTTATCAGTAATTTTGGCCTCATAATATGAATTGGGAAGTGTTCTCTTCTTACATTTTCTGGAAGAGATTATGTAGACTTAGTGTTATTTCTTCTTTATATGTTTGGTAGAATTTACCAGTGAAACTATTTGGCTTAGAGATTTGGAAGGTTTTTAACAGTGAATTAAATTTTATAACTATTCACATTATTTCGTCTTGTGCTGTCTTAGTAATTGAGAACACACACTCTTGGCTAATAATCCTGGCGGTTCTGCTGGCTAAATGGATAATTATGAGCAATATAACTTAAAATCTTGATGCCTCAGCATTCTTAACTGTAAAAGGAGTTACAGAGTGTCCCACCCTCTTGGATGGTGTGAGGATTAAATGAAGCAGTTTCTCTAAAGCACATGATTTGGCTCTTTGACTTCTTCTCACCACCTTTTCTGCTTCCTCTTGTTGACGGAAAAGAACCCAGACTCTGTAAAATAATTTAAAGAGGTTTATTCTGGGCCAACTGGGAGTGACCATGACCAAGAACCACACCCAGGAAGCCTTGAGCAAGTAGACTCGCTGTGGTTGGGTTACAGTTTGGTTTTATACATTTCAGGGAGATAAGAATTACACATAGAGTCATAAATCAGTACATGGAAGTTATACATGGGTTTGGCCCAAAAAGGTGGGACATCTGGAAGCAAGGGATTATAGGTTATCGTAATAGATGGGTTTAAAGATTCTTTGATTTGTAATTGATTAAAGAAATGAAGCTTTGTCTAAAGGCTTAGAATATTTTAAGATGAGAAAGTCTTGTTAACCAGAGACAAGCTACTGGACATAGACTCACAAAATCTGTTGGGTAAATTGTTTTGTGCATACATCTTGTGGATTCTACAGCAGTGGCCATGTGGCCAGGGACTTGGGTGGTGGTGTGCCCTATTGGAGTAGCAGACCTCTCTCTGAGGTGGTGCAGAAAGGCTCTGCCCTTATCCACAATTCATGATTAGCTCTATTTTAAAAAATTTTTGGAGTGCTTTCTCTTCCACAGGTAGCCTTCAGGCTGCCTGAACACAGTAAATAAGATAACAAACTTTGAAGAAGAACACACAAAATTAAACTCCTGATCTCCAGATCCTCTCCGAGCTCAAGCACTGAGCTGCTTTACACAGATGAGCACACTGAACCCCACAAACGACCTTGTGAGTTAAGTGTTTTCATCACCATCGTGATTTTGTCAAATTGAGGTAGTCACATTTTTTTGTTTAACTTGAGATGTAGCATCACAGGTTTCATTAGTCTTTTGTCGTATCCATGAGAAAGAGGAATGTGCCATTGAGCCTGCTCTGGCTTCAGGAAGAATGTTTACCAGCCCGTCTACTTTTTATACAGGTGGTCTCAATGTGGGCTACTGGGCAACAAATAAAGTAAGAAGCCGGGATGCCAGACATTCCAGAAGTTACGGGTGCCTTTCCCTCGACAGAGCCATGACCTTGGGTGACTTCCCCTGGACAGAACCATGAGCTCCGCTGTCCAGATCTTACAAAACAACATTTTCAAGGAAAATTTTATGGTGCAAAATAATATCTGCTTCTCTGTAGCTGCAAGGAAATAGAGAACCCTGGTATAGTTATATTAGCTTTCTGCTCCTCACACATATAATCCTAACAACAATTGTATAATGTTGGCACTGTTACGATCTGAATTTTGCAGAGGACGAAATTGAAGCATTAGAATGTAACCATAGTCACTCAGCAAGTATATATAGCAGCGCCAGGTTTTGAGAACAAGCATTTTGTCCCCTGAGTCCACTTCGAATGGGTACATTCCACTGCGTCTCCTGCCCACGTTTCCCAGGATCGGAATGAGCAGGCTGGGCGCTGCGAGCTGTGTGAGGGCTTCTGGGTGCAGCTGTGTAGGCTGCTCCATGCAGGAGGGCACCCTGCCAGGACAGCCGAGTGGTAGCTGGAATCCAGCCCAGGCTGTCTGCTCCGTGGGAGATGTGTGTGGCCGCAGCTGCTGGGGGAAGAGGCACCTTTTTCTAATTTACACAAAGATCCATTTCCCTTTCTCATGGCTTCTTTCTTGTCACCCTGCTCTGCCTTCTCAGGTCTCTGCCGTACCCTAGAAAAAGAAGGAGAAAATGACCAAAATCCAGGTGAGTTGATTTTCGTTTCTGTCATTTAACGTGTTACCTCATTTCCCCATGAGTGGACACATTTTTTTTTCCTTTCTTTGCCAAGGGTAAAGAACAACAGACATTGAATATTGCTTCTGTTTTTGCCTTTTCTACAGTTTCCTTTAAGTTTTTAATTTGTTTTATTATCTTTTTTTTTTTTTTTTTTTGGAGACAGAGTCTCACTCTGTTGCCCGGGCTAGAGTGCCATGGCGTCAGCCTAGCTGGCAGGAACCTCAAACTCCTGGGCTCAAGCGGTCCTTCTGCCTCAGCCTCCCAAGTAGCTGGGACTACAGGCACGTGCTACCATGCCCGGCTAATTTTTTCTATATATTTTTAGTTGTCCAGCTAATTTCTCTAGATCGTTAATTCCTTGAATTACTATGCAGCCCTGAAATGGGATCAAAAGATACAATGAAAATATTAATAATGTAGCTAACATTTATTGAGTATTTACTATGTGCCAGGCACTGCTCCTAAATGCTTTACATGTGGTCACTCATTTTCTTACGAGAACCCTGTAGTATAGGCATCAGCATAGAAATGAGAGGATAAGAAACCTGTTCCAGGTCACAGCTAGCACAGGGCAAGAGCGTCCAGATGTGGACACAAGCAGTCAGGCTGCAGAGCTGTGTCCATCACCTCAATACTGTATACACTGCAGTGCCCAGATGTGGCCCAGAGGTGAACTACATACTTGAGCCATAAGGGTGACTGACAGCCTCTAAGTCTGGCAAGTGAAATAAGTGATGTGTGTGATTAAAATTGGGGAAACAGATACCATTGGATACTGTTGAAACTAAAGCTTTTGTGGGGAAAATGTCATTATTGGTAAAATTTGGAATATTAGTAGCCTAGGATGCAATGGCATTTCAGGGACTTAACCTATAGGAGTGCTAACAAGAGGCATCAGTTTCAAGCGCAAGGATTTCTTCTCTTACAGCCCTTCTGGTGGGTGGAATTAGCAGTATGGAAGGCAAACCTAGAAGGAGGCTATTTAATTTTGAGCCAAGTCCCTCAGAATCCAGAATAGCTTCCTGTCCGTTACACCTTCTCAGCGCTGTCCCGCTTTCAGCGTCTGCATATGTTCGGTGTTGCAGGACATGGTGACATTCAAGGACGTGGCTGTGGTCTTCACGGAGGAGGAGCAGGGGCTGCTGGATTCTGCCCAGAGGGAGCTGTACCGAGAAGTGATGCTGGAGAACTTCAGGAACCTGCTCTTAGTTGGTGAGGACGGGTGCCCTTTGGAACTCAGTGGCAGCCTCCCGAGGTGTCTTTGTGCTCAGTTGTTTGAAACTCTGACTCAATTGTTTGAAAATCTAAACACAATTTCAGGAGTCCCACCTGTGCAACACAGACAAGACGTTTCTGATGATTCTCTCCCGGCAGAGGGCTGCCCTTTGTTTTGAACTGTAAAAAATGGGCAAACTGTGGTCCTGCTCCCCAGCTTTGTTGTCAAACCAGTTTATTAAGTTGCTCCAGTTTTTTTAGAGACAGGGTCTTGCCCTGTCTCCCAGGCCGGGGAAGTGCCATCATAGCTCACCGGAAGCTCAAATTCCTATGCCCAAGTGATCCTCCTGCCCCCAGCTTCCCAAGTAGCTAGGACTACAGAGACATGCCACTATGGCCAGCTAATTTTTTTTTATTTTTTTGTAGAGACAGGGGTCTCACTGTGTTGCCCAGGCTGGTCTTGAACTCCTGGCCTCAAGTAATCCTCCCACCTTGGCCTCCAAAAGTACTAGGATTATAGCTGTGAGCCACCACACCCAACCTCCAGCTTTTTTGTTTTTCAGGGAACCAGGAACTGTTTATTACCTTGACTTTTTGGAGGTATTTTTGTTTCTTTAACAATATATTTGTAAATAACTTTAAACTTACAGAAAACTTGCAAAAGTAAAAGGAACACCCACATAGCTTTTTACATAGATTCGCCTCTAGTAACAGTTTACCCCATTTGCATTATCATTTGTCTCATGTTCTTTCTCCATATATATTTATGTATATATGAAAATATATGTACATTCATATTTTTTCTAAACCACTTGAGGGTAATGTACACACACCATGACCATTTCTCTCTAAATACTTCAGTGTATATGCAGAGTTGAGGAGTCCCCAACATCACCCTCACTTCTGACAGCAAATGCAAGTTAGGGACTCCCCAAGACCACCCTCAGGCTTGATAATTCGCTAGAAGGACTCGCAGGACTCACTGAAAGCTGTTGTCCTCACAGCCCATCGGGTGGAGTCCAGGGTATTCCAAGCTTGAAACTTTCTCCCGGTGGAGTCATGACAACATTAACTCTTCCCAGCAATGACATGTGACGGTACACTTGGAGTATTGCCAACCAGAGAGGCTCCTCTGCGTCTTGTTGTCCACAGTTTTTACTGGAGCTTGGTCATTTGGATATAGGTGACCACCGGCATGGCTGACCCTAGACTCCAGCCCCTTCAGAGGTCATGATGATTCCACATGGCTCAAAGCCCCCACTGTCAATCACATTGTTTATCTCTGCATGGCCCAAGGCCTCTTGGTAAACAAAAGACACTCTTATCAGGCAGGACAGTCACTCTTATCAGACAGGACTTAAAGATCACCCTCAGGAGCTAAGGGCAGGAGCCAGACCTCTGATTGGACAATGTGAATCCTTTCCTGCACAGTTTATTTTGTGAAAAGAGGAGTTTTCTCTTATGTGTCCCCAGTACAGATATAATATTTTTGTCTAATCTATCACTTCTGCTCTGATTTTATTTATAAAGTCACTTACATTCCTTGAAGCATATTTTTCTCCCTCCAGAACAGGATGTAGTCTAGAGTCAAGTCTAGTTCCATGTCTCTTTAGCCTCCTTTAATTTAGAACATTTCCACAGCATTTCTTTGTCTGTCAGGACAGTGACATTTTTGAAGAGTACTGTCATCCTTCCCCCTATTTTTAACAGAACATTCCTAATGTTTCCTCAAAATTAGATTCAGATGATCTGTGCAGGTGGTGACACTACACAGGTAGAGTGTGTCCTTGTAGAGAATCACCTCTGGGGGTACTTGATGGCCAGTTGTGCCTCACAGGTGATGTTAATTTTGATCATCCAGTCAAGACCTTGTACACTTTTTATATAATTACTGCTTTTTCTGGCCTTGTAATCATAGGGCAACGCTAGTATTTCCCTATAGATTTAACATCCAGTGATGATTCTTGCCTTATCTAGTCTTTACCACGATGGTTTTCTGACCTGGCATGTCTTTCACATTTAGCAGTCAGCAGTCGACATTGTACAGTAAGCCAGAGCTCCCTGCTTCTCACCATTAATTCATTTGTTATTTGTAGGGACTTGTGGATTCTTTTTAAAAAATGGTTTATAATTTATTACTGTCATTTTGATGTTAAAGTTGTCTAAAATTTGGCTCCCTGAAGCTGGTTCTTGTGCCCTTGTAACATGCCCCCAACTTTTTTTTTGAGCACTTTCTTACTTTGGCACAGTTTGATGTTCAATGCTCATCTTTTACTTTGCCCCAGCTCTGGAATCATCCTTTCCTTTTATTGGGGAATGATATTTAACATCAAGGTCTGGATGCTAGGTCTTTGTTTCTTGGTCTCAGGGGATAGAGCTGGGAGGGCTGTGTGTGTGTATGCAGATGTAATCATATACATACTAGTACACATACCCATCCATATACATATGCATATATGAACAGATGTTCAGTTCCCTTGAAAAAAGAGAAATATTAAAATTATACTGAAATACCATTTCTCACCCATGAGATTGGCAAAAACTCAAAAACTTAACACCATACATTTTTTGGCAAAGCTGTGGAGAGCGAAGCACTCTCATACACTGAAAGGAAGAACGCAAAATGATACAGCCCCTAAGGAGGGGGATTTTACAGTATCTAACACAGCTATGTATTTCCTCTTCCCAGCAGTCCATTTCTGTAATTTACTGTAAAGATAGTGCCAAAGAGTATCAATAGCATACCACAATCCATGTAAGAAAGAAGGAAAAATGAGTACATACACAGGATTTATATGTGTGCTTATCTTTGTAAGAAGAAACACAGGAAGGAAGGATTAATCAGGAAATCATGAAGTTAGTTTCTTAGAGTGGGTGGGAAAGGGTGGAAGGGAGGGGGAGGAAGACACAGTGTCTGAGTTTACCTTTTGTCTAATGTTGACAAATTGGGACAAATTGGACATCACCAAACTTAAAAGATTTCATTCTCCTTTCCTTTTTTTTATAGCACATCAGCCCTTCAAACCAGACCTGATATCCCAGTTGGAGAGAGAAGAAAAGCTTCTGATGGTGCAGACAGACACCCAAAGAGATGGGTGTTCAGGTGAGAACTGTGCAGCAGAAACACAGCAGCCAGGGAGCCCCTTCTAGAACACCAGTCAGAACATGTCACTTCTCTGTTTAAACTCTCCAGTGGCTCCCCATTTCACACCTAGTCGATCTAGAGTACTTCAAAGGTATCTGTCCCCTCAACTCCCTTTAACTTTCCGTATTCACTTCCTTTTCTTTTTTTTTTTAATTATGTTTTATTTTAGAAAACCCAACACTGAGATCACTTCCTTTCCTTGTTCAGTCCTTTCCAGTGGCATTGCCCATTGCTGCCTCTCAGACTTGTCAGTTACACTTCCATGTCAGGTTCCTTGATTGCTTTTCCCTCTGCCTTGAGTGAATGAATTCGTTAATAGATGCTTGGTCTTTTCTTTCTTCAATCCACCTTGAGACAGCTAATAGATATAGGGTAAATCCATGGAACTGAAGGATACTCCAGCCAGAATGTTGCTTGTCATCTGATGAATTCCTGTCCTGTTTAGCTGTCCAGGTTGTGTTGCAAAGCCCTGATTCTGAGGCACACAGATAGCCTGAATTATGTGGATCCTACTTATATACAGGTTGAGTATTCCTTATCTGAAATGCTTGGGACCAAAATTTTAGAATATTTGCATTATATTTACCAACTGAGCAATCCTAATCTGAAATATGGAATGCTCCAGTGAGCATTTCCTTTGAGCATCATGTTGAGCACTCAAAAACTTTCAGATTTTGGAATATTTCAGCTTTCAGATTTTAGATTAGGGATACTCAACCTGTACCTGTTTATAGCCAAAGAAGAGGCATTTTCTAAGAATTCTTAGAAGCCATGATATGAATTTCCTCTGATTCATTTTATGATTTAAGTATAAAATCTTGAAATCTCTGAATAAAGCATTGACTTGTGTGTATGTCTGAATTCTTTTATCGTTATAGGAAACAAGAATCAACAAAAGATGGAGAGTATTCAAGAAGTGGGATTAAGCTACCTATCCCCCAAAGAGCTTTCTTCCTGGCAACAAGATGCAGATGGGTTAATCAGGTGTCAAGAGTCCATGAAAAATTTTCCAGGGAAGAATTCACAGTTGCAAGAACAAGACAATTCCCTCTGCCAGGTTCGGGCAGGAATACCAATTCATATTTATGAAGATGAGAACTATACCTTGACTCATATAGGAGATGGTTCCAACTATATAAAAAGTCAAGAGTTTCCTTCTTGGAGGGCCCAGCATTCTTGGAGGAAAATATATCTCACAGCGTCACATAATTATCAGTGTAGATGTCAGCAAATTTCCATGAAAAATAATTTCTATAAGTGTCACGGCATCAGTTGGGTCTCACATCACAATAATAACCTAGAAGTACACAGAAAAGAAAAAAACTACAGCTGCCATGACTGTGGCGAAGATATCATGAAGGTATCCTTACTTAATCAGGACTCAATTCAAGCAGGGCAGAATCCCTTCCCATGTACTCAGTATAGAAACGCCTTCAGCAATGACTCTAGCTCTGAAGTTCATCAGCAGTTCCAATTGGAAGGGAAGCCCTGTACATACAGTCCATGTGGAAAGGTCTGTAGGAATAGTTCAGTTCTTCGTATTCATCAGAATATTCAGAGAGAAGAAGATAGTGTTGAGAGCTCACATCTGCAATCCCATCAGAGAGAGCATACAGAGAAGAAACCATGTAAATGTGGCGAATATGGTGAGAACTTGAATCAGTACTCCTCCCTTAACACTTGCGAACTTATCCACTCAGGGGAGACGTCCTATAGGCGCAACATTTATGAGAAAGTCTTCAGTCATAGCTTGGCCCTTAATAGTATTTTTAAGGTTCAAACTAGGGAGGAGCCCCATGAATATGAGGTGAATGGGAATGTCTTTAATGAGAGTTCATGTCTTCAAGTTCATCAGAAAATCCACACTGAAGAGAAACTATACACAGGTATAGAATATGGAAAGGGTTTCATTTGTAGTTCAAATCTTAACATTCAGCATAGAGTTCATATGAAAGAGAATCCCTATAATTCTGAGGAATGCGATAATGGCTTCAGTCTGGCCTCACATTTTCAAGACCTTCAGATAGTCCACAGCAGAGAACCACCATATAAACATTATATATGTAATAACAGCTTCAGTCGAAATTTGTATCTTCAAGGCCATCAGAAGATTCACATTGGAGAGAAAACTTCTAAGGAGTGTCAGAATGTCTTCAACTGGAGTTCAAAACTTAAAGACCATCAGAGAGTTCATACTGGGCAGAAGCCATACAAATGCAATGCATGTGGCAAAAGCTTCAGTCATAGATCGGTTCTTAATGTTCATCAGAGAGTCCACACAGGAGAGAAACCTTATAAATGTGAGGAGTGTGATAAGGGATTCAGTCGGAGTTCATACCTTCAAGCCCATCAGAGAGTCCACACTGGAGAAAAGCCATACAAATGTGAGGAATGTGGGAAGGGCTTCAGTCGGAATTCATATCTTCAAGGCCACCAGAGAGTTCACACTGGAGAAAAACCATACAAGTGTGAGGAATGTGGTAAGGGCTTCAGTCGGAGTTCACACCTTCAAGGCCATCAGAGAGTCCACACCGGAGAAAAACCATTCAAATGTGAGGAGTGTGGGAAGGGCTTCAGTTGGGGCTTTAATCTTCAAATTCATCAGAGAGTTCACACAGGAGAAAAACCCTATAAATGTGGAGAATGTGGTAAAGGCTTTAGTAAGGCCTCAACTCTTTTGGCCCATCAGAGAGTCCACACGGGAGAGAAGCCTTACCAATGTCATGAGTGTGGCAAGAGCTTCAGTCAGAGATCATACCTTCAAAGTCATCAGAGTGTCCACTCTGGAGAGAGACCGTATATATGTGAGGTGTGTGGGAAGGGCTTCAGTCAGAGAGCGTATCTTCAGGGTCATCAGAGAGTCCACACTAGAGTGAAGCCATATAAATGTGAGATGTGTGGGAAGGGCTTTAGTCAGAGTTCACGCCTTGAAGCACATCAGAGGGTCCACACAGGAGGGAAACCATACAAATGTGAGGTGTGCACGAAGGGCTTCAGTGAGAGTTCACGCCTTCAGGCACATCAGAGAGTCCATGCAGAAGGGAGACCCTATAAATGTGAACAGTGTGGTAAAGGCTTCAGCGGGTATTCCAGTCTTCAAGCCCACCACAGAGTCCACACTGGGGAGAAACCATACAAATGTGAGGCGTGTGGAAAGGGTTTCAGTCAGAGATCAAACCTTCAAGCTCACCAGAGGGTCCACACCGGAGAGAAACCATATAAGTGTGATGCATGCGGTAAGGGTTTTCGTTGGAGCTCAGGTCTTCTCATTCATCAGAGAGTCCATAGTGGTGATAAATTCTATAAAAGTGAGGGGTACGGGAAGGATTATCCTTCAGCAGAGAATCTACACAGAAATGAAGATTCTGTTTTGTTTTGAAGTCCTCAAACGGGAGCTGAAATTTTCCAGTCACTAAAGTTCTCTTAATAGTAAAAGGATCTTTTTCAAATGAAACTGTAATGTTTCTGCCCAACTTCAACATTCATAATGGTCAGGAGACCACACAGCAGAGACATCTAATGAGATGGGCTCCATAAGGGATTCTTTCTCAGAACTTCAACATCAATCATTGCACAGGAGCTCTGGTTTTGTAGACTTACTACAAAAGACTTACTACAGACTTACGATTAGTAAGCCTGGTTCTGTAGACTTACTAGTCTACATTTCTTAACTCATTGTAGGTGCTCAGTACTTCTTGCTAAATGAGAAAAAGTATGTAAATGTTTGAAAATTTTATTAAGCTCATTTTAAGGAAATTCATTTAAAATGTATTTGGAGGAAGAATCTTGCAAGTAATCTTAATGAAATCATTTCAGGCAAATACATATTACTTGAAATATAGAACATCAAGCAGTATTGCAATCTGAAATAACATGAATTTGGTTGTAACCCTCTATTGGAATTGGTTCCTATCCTTTGTACCATCTTGAGCAGGGCTGTGTTGAATTTCTTAACATTTGGTCTCTATACAGTATACCATCAGTTGAAGTTTAGCTCGGTGTGCATTTATATGTACACATGTGTGCACTTTAAATGACAGTACAAACGGATAATGTTTCTGGTTAACTTTGCAAAAAATGGAACACCGTATTTTACATAATTGAATTTCTATTCCTGCCGTGTGTATTAAGGCAGAGTTTTACTGTAATATTTGGAAAGTGTCAGAAATGGTTACTGATGGCAAATACTTTTTAATAAATGTCAAAGAGTTACAATACTTGGTTTTTTACTCTCCATATTTCTATCAAAGTGCATTTGATCTGACTGATTTCTAAGTGTTGTGGCCTTTGTCCAATCCAAATCTCCTTACACAGAGTCTATGATAAATTTGAAGGACTTTAATTTTGTCCCATTCTCCAACCCTACACTTCTCCCACTCACACACAAAAAAGGAAAAATCTTGAATTTTTCAAACCATTTTATCAAATATATTGACTATTAAGATAAGATGGCCATTTACTTGCTAGTCTCCATCGTCAAGAGCAATGTTTTTTGTTGGTGGAAGTGAAAAATACATGCTTGTCATCAAATATACATTTAAAAAATTAAGTTCTACATATATTGCAAAATGTAAAATGTGTATCTGACAATCATAGAATTTATGATTAAGTAATTTTAACAGTGAGAAAGAAACATACAATAGTAATTTTTTAAACTGGAAATAAACGCCCATCAATAGGAATTTGGCTGTTTCTGTATGTTCCTATATTATGAAGCTACAGAAAGTATGGAATAGATCTAACGACAAGAAAGGATCATGCATATTGTTTGGTGAAAATGTGGATTGTACCTTTATAATATCCAGTTAATTTAAGTCTGTATACATGTGTGTTCAAATATATGCTTATAGCTAATGTGTGGAAGGTCACTCATGTATACAGTGGTAGGTTTTTCTGTTTGTTTTTGTACTTGGTTTAAAAACATTGGGCTGGGCGCGGTGGCTCACGCCTGTAATCCTAGCACTCTGGGAGGCCGAGGCAGAAGGATCGCTTGAGCTCAGGAGTTCAAGACCAGCCTGAGCAAGAGTGAGACCCCCTCTCCACTAAAAATAGAAAAAAATTAGCCAGGTAACTAAAAATAGAAAAAATTATCTGGGCGTGATGGTACACACCTATAGTCCCAGCTACCCGGGAGGCTGAGGCAAGAGGATCACTGGAGCCCAGGAGTTTGAGGTTGCTGTGAGCTAGGCTAATGCCATGGCAGTCTAGCCTGGGCAACTGAGTGAAACTGTCTCAAAAAGAAAAAAGAAAAAATATATATATATATTTATAAAGAACATTACTAATTTTACAAAGAAATGACCAACTCTTGAGATATTATCCCTTATATTTAAGAACTCATTATGTGATTGCTCTATTTCATTACATGGCATTATGGCCAAAATTTAAAAAAAAAACCTAAAGTTAATTTTTAAAATTTTCTGGATTTTTGAAGATACAGATAAATTAGGTTTTCGCAACTGTATCTTTCTGTGAAATTTCATTAGGTTTCAAGTCCACTTAGCCTAGGATATGCTAGTGGAATCTAGTAGTAGAAATTGATAATCACTTTTTTTTCCCGTCAGGTTTTCCTGTGTTGGATGAATAGGATGACCAAAGCACTGGCCTAACCTGGCTTCCATGGTGCTGGTTCAAGTTGCACAGTATCATCAGAAATCCAGGGCTTCTGATGCATTTCTTTGCTGTTATCCCTTACATGGGGAGATCATGAGAGCTCATGGTGGTTTTATCAATTACGAAGCTTTTAGTTGTAAGTATCAGAAAATTCAGGATTGTTTAAACCAAAAATTTTTTAGTTCATATAAATGATACAATACAGACAGGGTAAGAATTGGCTCTGGGTGAGACAGGGGACCTTTATACTGCTTTTCTTTAATTCTCTTACCTCTGTCCTTTTATGTGAACTTTCGTCTTCAGCTTGTTCTCAATATGGCAGTATCACTTGTTTTTTGTTTTTTGTTCACAGCTGAGGGGAACAAGCCTCTGTCTCAGTTTAGTATGTATACTTCTGGCTCTCTAAAATGCATAGGACCTCTGGCTCTCCAATCTCCACTCAAGACTGAGACTAACCATGACAACAGAGGAAATCCCTGGATCCTACAAACAGGCTTGTCTACTCCTAGTCACAAGCAATAGCCAGCTACCCTGGGTAAAGGGAAGAACCTGGGCAGATAATCCTGCAGCACAGGTGCACATGTATGACCAAAAGCTAAGGATTGAACAGGAACATTGAGAAAAATCCTCTAGTATTCCAGCTCCCACTCTAAGCACAAGGTAACACTAGAGAAATTTGAAACCAGTGCTACCCTCAAGATAGATATTACAACAACAAAACCCAATACCTGACTAGATCCATTCAGTTCTCCACCCTAACATCCTAGCTGAACAGATATGTCCAATTCCAGGAGAAAAATACTATTTACTTCAGTCTCTACTATTCTATGTATGTTATTAATATCTGGCATTTGACTTTTTAAAAATACAAGATTAGAAAGAGAATAAACTTCTGCCAAGAGACAGCAGGCCAGTTAGTAAAATCATACTTAGAGATGACCATATTTTGGAATTACCAGACAGGACATTTTACATAACTGATTGACGTGCTAAAGGCTCCGCTGAAAAGGGCAGACAATGTGCTTGAACAGATGGCGGACTTCAGCGGAATTCGGTAGTCAAATGGGAAATGCTAGATAAGAAAAATTTATCGTAATGCTTTAGCTTTTATCAGAATGTTTCTGAAGAACAAATTGGCTCAACACAGCTGAGAAAAGTGTCAGAGAAGTTGAATTGAAGTTTATAATGAAGACAATATAAATGACCCAAACTAAAACACAGAAAAGGTGTGAAGCAAACAGAATGACAATTGGACAACATTGTAGGGTCTAATATTTGCATAATTGGAAGCCCGAGGTGGGGGAAGAGAGAGCAAATGGGAAGAAAAGATATTTAAAGAGATAATGGCTGAGAATTTTCCAAACATAATAAAAGATTTCACCCAGATCCAAGAACTTGAGAATACCAAAGCAGGATTAAAACACAAACAAACAAACAAACAAAAACTAGGCACATCATTGACAAACAGCTCAAAATAGACAATGCAAAGAAAATACTAGCAGCAGACAGAAAAAGAATACCTTACAAACAAGAATCAGAGATGAGAAAAACCAGCAATTTCTCATCAGAAACCAAGCCAGAAGACAATGGAGTTACATCTTTAACATTTTGAAACAAAAATACTGTCAATCAAAAATTATAAGCCAAATGGGAAAAAAAAATCTCTCAGAAAGTGTGCAAAATAAAGACTTTTTCAGATGAAGAGAAGCTAATAGAATTCACTACTAGCAGACCTACACTGTAAAATATTAAAGGACTTTGTACAGATAGGAAGAATAGCATACCAAAAATAGATTTGGATATACCAAAACAAATACAGAACTATGAAAATCATTAAGATGAGGGTAAATATAAAATAATTTTTATTTCACTTACTCTATTAATAAAATACAATTCACTAAGGCAAAAATAGGATTGAGGTTTTATGAGTTTATAGCATATATAAAAGTAAGATGTTTTGTAACAATACCACAAAACAGGGAGGACAGAAATTGGAAATATACTGTTGTATTCTGTGCATGAATTGGCATAATATTACTTGAAGATAGACTGTAAAAAATTATAGGTATATATGTTAAGCCCTAGAGAAACCATTTAAAAAGTTTTTAAAGTGCTACATCTCATAAACCAGTAGTGGAGATAAAATGGAATCAGAGGATTTTCAGTTCCAAAATGGCAGCATAGAAGCAAACTGGTTTCACTACTCCCCCCGCCCCAACAAAAACAAAAATCATGAATACAGCACCAAGATTTTCACCAGCAATATCTGACTGAGAACTCAAAAATGCAGTGGACACAGTTCCCAGGACCACAGAGAAGCAAAAAAGCTTCAAGAGACCTGGACTTCCATATCTGGAAGGCTCCCTCCTCCCTCCTAGTGCCTGCAGAAAATGCAGCCCCCCACCCAACACACACACTCATGGTTTCTACACTGGAAAAAGTGAGATCAAGGTGGAAGGAAGCTCAGCAATCTCCAAGATGACACAGAAAAGTAATTCAGAAATTTATCAGAGAAATTTAGCAAAAGGATTAAACTAACAAAATCAAACAGAACTGAAAAACGCATTTGCTGACCTGAAAATTTCACTAGAGGCACTCAATAGCAGAGCGGTTCAAGCTGAGGAAGGAATCAATGAGCTTGAAGATAGGCTATTTGAAAATATGCAACCAGAGGAGAAAAAAAAATTAATGAAGATTGCCTACAAGATCTAGAAAATTACCTCAAAAGACCAAACCTAATCATGCACTTCAAGTAACTAGAAAAGCAAGAACAAACCAAACTCCAAATTAATAGAAGGAAAGAAAGAATAAAGATCAGAGCAGAAATAAATGAAATTGAGACTAGAAAAATAATATAGACGATCAATGAAATGAAAGGTTGGTTTTTTTTAAAAGACAGAATTGACAAATCTTTGGCTACATTAAGAAAAAAAGAGAAGACCCAAACAAATAACATCAAATTTAAAAAGAGACATAACAACTGTGACCACAAAAATACAAAGAATCATTAGAGACTATTATGAATGATGATAAGCCAACAAACTGGAAAACGTAGAAGAAATCGGTAAGTTCCTGGACACAGGCTGGGAGTTCCAGACCAGCCTGGACAACATAGGGAGACCCTGTCTCTACAAAAAATTGAAAAATTAGCCAGGTGTGGTGGCACCTGTCTGTAATCCTAGCTACTGATAGGCTGAGGCTGGAGGATCGCCTGAGCCCAGTTGTTTGAGATTGCAGTGAGCTATGATCACGCCACTGCACCCCAGCCTGGGTGATAAGTAAGTGAAGTTCAAGGTTATGTCTCTGGCCTAATCAATGTTTGTATCACCTTTTTTGCAGGTTCTTAGCATACTGGAATGAATAACTCATTGCACAAAACACCGTCAAAAGCCCTTAGGTGCCTTGTGGAACAAAGGAGGCAAACTTTATTCGCTTCTCTCCTCGCCTCTCCCCCCCCAGGACATGCACACAGCTTGGACACTAAGAACGGAAACTTCTTCCTTCTCTCACAATTCAGTTTCTACACCAACGTGACTGTTCATCTGTCTTCATTAGCATGTCTTTATCCCGGGATACTCCTGCCCAAGCAAACCGCTTGACGGTTCATTATAGGAACGTCCACAAAGGCCCATCAACTGTTCAATCTCTTCAAAGAAAGTATCGATAGATTGAACCTTAAGATTTCTCGCCTCAAAAACCCTTGCTATTTCCAACAATCCTGGACTGTAGTATCACGATCATTACGAAATCCCAATCAGGTTTCCTGCATTGACAGACTCATTCGCCTTAAACCTAACTTCCAGTTTTCAATAAATTCCGACCTTGCCTTGACACTTTGCTCTGTCAAGGCGCAAGCTCCGTCGAGGTGGTGTTCTCCCTTACAGCGTTATAAACTCTTTCTTTTGTCTTATCAACAGGTTGAATTGGTGGTGTTTGGGGAGCTGGCATCCCACACAAGCTTGAGATCCAGCGTTCCTTAACGTTCCGTGTCCATCACAGCTCAGCCTAAGTCACTTGGACGTTTCCCATTTTTAGCCTACCCTTTGCTTCCCCTAAAAATTTTGGTTTTTAATTTATTTTCATAACGCAAGCTTCGCTTTTCTCTTGTATACGGCCGCGCTTTTTTAAATTTGCGATTACTTTCTCATAAGTTTCTGCAAATGAATAAAACAAAAAGGAATCTGACAGTAACAGCGCCCAATAACTGATTCACACCGAACCCGGGTTCGTCAAAACAAAAGCCAGCTCAGCCGATGGGAAACGCTGCCCTTCGAGCATTCTGGGAAATGTAGTCCAGGAGGCGCGAGAACGCTGAGGCGCTTCCGCTTGGGGATTCTGGGAAGTGGAGTTTAGTCGCTGCGTGCAGGCGGAGGCACTTCCGCTCCAGGAAGGCGAGGTCGGATGCGAGATTGCTCCCGGGGCGGTGAGTCAGTCCCGGGTCCCCAGGACCTCCGCGAGCCTCTCGGCCTGGGCGTGGGGCCAGCGGTGACCTGGTCCTTGGCTTGGGCAAGGGAAGCCGCGGCCAGCGATGGAGGGCGGGGCTGGGAGGCGGCGGGAGTTTGCGTCCGCTTGGCGGGACCTGCCGCGTTGCGGGCGGGCTCGCGTCGTGCTCGGAGTTTGAGGGTCTCCCGCGCTCTCCGCTGCCCCAGCCCCCCTGCCAGACACACCAGCCAGCTCTGTTTCCTCCTCGCGGTGAAATATTGGGCAAGTTACTTAATCTCTCCTTGTCTTCGCTTCCTACGGCCATAAAGTGTTAGTGCGTTGCCAGTGATGTTCTTGTAAGAATTAAATGAGGTTTTTTAATATATGTATATGTATAGCTTAAAAACAGTAACTAGTACATAGTAAAACGTTGGATGCTCCTGTTAATTCTTTGCTAGTGCTGAAAGAGGCACCTGTTGTTTGGAAGCTCCTGATGGGGTCGGAGCTCCAGCTGCAGAGCCTCTACCTCTTCTCTGGTATTTGCCTGATGGGGGGCTGTACCTGGATTCCTGGACTTTTCTAGCCTAGAAAATAAGTAGAAATACCAGAATTTGAAGCCAGGCATTTTGGCTGCAATCCATTACCCCGTCTATCTCTCACTTCTGATACACAGGCTTGGAAGGAATACTCAGGGAGCTACAAGAAGCATTTGGGTTAGGACTTGTTATATGGATTGTTCATGAACAAAGCAGTTGGCTAAGGGGCCCCAGTGGCAGCTGGAATCCAGCTCCTGTTCTCACTAACCTGTTGCAGCTGTGTCTGCCTAGAGAAAGGGACACCTCTTTCTGTTCACTTGAAGTGCCATGTGGACTAATGGCATTCTTAGCTTGTCTCATGATGTCTTTCCCTTCCCCAGTTTCGCCTTCCCAGAATTCTGCCTTTTCCCAGAAGGAAGAGGAGAAAAATGACCAAATTCCAGGTAAGTTTGATTTGCCTTTCTGTTCCTTAAAAATGACATCTCATTTCACAAAGACTGGACATGTTTTTCTCTTGCTTGCCAAGGGTAAAAGGGAAACAAAGGCACTTGAGAGATTGTTATATGCCAGGTTCTTGCCTTTTGCTTCCAAATAATAGTATTAAAAATATCAGGTCTCTTAAAAATGGAAAACAATTCCCACATTGTAAACGTGCTTACAAATCATTTTTCCACATTCCTTTTCATTTGTATTCACAGGTATACAGTCATAATCCTACTTTAGGTACAATTTTGAATTTTTAAAATTTAATTTTATACCACTGACATTTTAAATGGTTACATCATTTTCCATAGTTTACCTAATTTTATTTTTCCTTATTTTCCATATTTATGTGGTCTATGAATTTTGCCATTTTAAAGACTTTGGAAATGACTGTTCCTACATAAAACTTTTCTTCCCAAATAGGGATTCTGAGAATTCTGCCATTTTTTAATTTTTTGAGATAGGGTCTTGCTCTTTTGTCTGGGCTAGAGTGCAGTGGCATCATCATAGCTCACTGCAGCCTCAAACTCTTGAGCTCAAGCGATCCTCCTACTTCAGTCTCCTGAGTAGCTGGGACTGCATGTATGTGCCACCATGCCTGGCTAATTTTTAATTTTTTGTAGAGACAGGGTCTCACTCTTGCTCAGGCTGGTCTAGAACTCCTGGCCTCAAGCAGTCCCCCCATCTCTGCCTCCTAAAGTGCTAGGATTGCAGGCATGAGCCGCTGCGCCCAGCCACCATTTCTTTTGCGTCCTTAAAGTTTTAGGGACTCAATTGTTTTCTCATATGTGGTGCCTCATTTTGCATCGGTTGGTGCTGTAGGAGCTGATCCTAAACAAGAGGAAATAATTTTTGTTGTTTCAAATGAGAAGAGCTAGATTTTTTTCTTTAATTCTAAGTTTAACCATGTATTATAGTTAAGTATCTGTTTTATTCATTAACATGTTAGTATATTTTTAAAAAGTGCGTACTTAGTTTAAAAGTCTAATAGTACTAGGGGATTTACCAGGCATTTAGCCAATGGAACAGCTTTGTGAGGATGTAGATGGTCTTATGTGTATTTTAAACATAAAATACACATGGGTTTGTGAACCTTCAGGTACCTATCAAAGTGTACTCAGTGCCCAGCTGACACTAAAATCTTTAGTGCCTAAGTCAGAAATTTTAGGTGTTCCATTTGGGTGAAGAAGAGACTCTGAACAAAAAAGTTCTCCATTCAGGGACCTGGAGCCACATTAGATGTGTACTTGGCATGTCCTGGTGGGTAAAGGGCTCCAAAAATAACATTGCTCACCTGGTTCCCTTTCTTAGTGCCTGGCTCTCAGCTAGATGCATCATGTGGTTGTTTAATACATAGATGCTCCTAAGTCCAGTCAACACAAATGCAGAAAGGAGCAGAGTCTTTAGATAAAAAATTTTTATTTCCATATATAAAGACATCATTTACAAAGTTATGAGACAACTAGGAAATGGGTGGTGGTGGGAACTTACCCATGCTAGAAAAAAGTTTAATCTTATAGGAATCTTCCTGATGCATAAGATGCCATGATTGACCAACGGAAGTCAATAGGCAATATGTGAAAAAAAAGCAAAAGATCTTTTTTAAAAATTAAGTAAATGGAAATTTTTAAAAAGAGCCCCCTCCCTTTTTTTTTTTTTTTTTTATCACTTACCAACTTACCCAAGATTTAAAAAACAAGATAATATCCAGTTTTGGCAGAGTGTGGAGCAATAGGAACACTTAAGGTCTCTTACGGGAACAGTTAATTGAGAAAATTACCATTATACCAGTAAAATAAAGGTATATATTTTTTGACAATGCAACTGCCACTTCTTAGAACTTGTCCTAAGGAAATAACCTGGACCAGTTGGCCGAGATCTATGTAGAAATATGTTTTTTTGCAGCATTGTTTATAATTTTAAAATTTAAAACTATTGAGTTATGCATTATTTGGAATGATTAAATACATTATAGATCATCACTGTCACGGAGTACCATGCAGCCATGAATGGGATGAAATAGATGGTGATGATAATAGTCGTGGCTGACATTTATCCATCATTTACTATAGGTCAGACACTGTCCTAAAATCTTAATATATTCACTTATGAAATTCCTTTAAGGTCCTTATAATATAGGTCCTGTTATACAGATGTGGAAATTGAGGTACTGAGAAGTAAGGTAACTTGTCCAAGGTCACAAAACTAGTAATGGACAGAGCCTTAGAGTGTGAACTGGGGCAGTCGGTCTCCAGGGCCTGTGCTCTTAACCTTGGCTCTGAATGCTGCTGACGAAAGATCAACTGACAGATAAAGCATGTTCCTCTAAGTGAGTTCTAGGGACTTAACTATATAAAGGGCACCCTGTTACATGTACTAGGTATTTTTCTTTTCCTTTTCCTTTTTCCCCAGTAGCATTTTTGGTGTGACTATGGAAGAGGAAGAATAGGAACTATACTAAAAGAGTTGTTCAGGTGCCAGTGGCCATTGGGTATAAGATTGAGGTTACATGTGTCTGTGGTTGCAGGAGGCAGTGACATTCAAGGACGTGGCTGTGGCCTTCACTGAAGAGGAGCTGGGGCTGTTGGACTCTGCTCAGAGGAAGCTGTACCGAGAAGTGATGCTGGAGAACTTCAGGAACCTGGTCTCAGTGGGTGAGGACAGGCGCCCCTGTAATTTCGCAGGCTCTGTCAACCTCCACACCATTGGCATTTTGGGCCATATAATTCTTTGTTGTAGGGGGCTGTCCTGTGCATTTTAAGATGTTTTGTAGCATCCCTGGCCTCTGCCCACTAGTTCAAGGGTTTGGGACTCCTCAGAGACCAGAGTTTTCCAGTTCTCTTGGGCCATAGAGAAAAGATGTTTCTGGTCTTTCTTCCAAGGCAAATGTTTCTCCTTTATAAATGAACAGTTGAACGTAGCTGCTTCTAGCTCCTTATTTCATGTATCTTTTTTTAAACTTGTGGGTCATGAAATTTAATAAATTGCATCAGCATTTTTGAAATAAAATAAAGCAATATCAGAGCTCTTTAGCCAGAAATGGTGCACATTGTAGCAATAACTGTAGCTGCTTGTAGTAAAAGGATGTAACGAAAACAGACACTGGTTAGAAGCAGGTCCTTTAATCTTTTATTTCGATAGTTTACATAGGATAGTAGTGCATTTCTAATGACGGTAAATGGGTCGCCCGGCTAGCTCAGTCGGTAGAGCATGAGACTCTTAATCTAATGATGGTAAATGTATTTCTTACAATGTATCATGATAAAAAATGTTTGGTAAACATTTGTGGGGATAGAACAGGGCCTTACATTATGGGATTGGGATGAAAATTTTTTAATACTCTTTTCCTTTAACATTTCCACTTATATTTTCACAGGACATCAGTCCTTCAAACCAGATATGATATCCCAGTTGGAGAGAGAAGAAAAGCTTTGGATGAAGGAGATCCAAACCCAAATGGGCAGGCATTCAGGTGAGAACTGTGCTGCTGGAGTCATCGTCGAGGTAACAGCCCAGTTATTCTGCCTCTACTCAGGATAACCTCTTCTCCACCCAGCGATCAGAGAGACCTTTTGAAAACATCTGTCACATCATGTCACTCCTCCACTGAGCCCCTCCACTCGCTCCCCGTAGAATCCAGTGTATTTAAGGGGCTTGTGCTGTCTGATGTTTGCCCCTTCTTCTTGCTTTACCATTCTGTGTTTTTCTCCTGTCATTTCCCACCTGCCTCTGTCTCTGCCAGCCTCACTTGTCCTTCACACCTGACAGTTAGGCTTCAGAGTCTTTTACTTTCTTTTCCGTGGCTGGAATGCTGTTATCCCATGAGGCTTCAAAAGCCCTCTTTCTTGTATCTTTGCTCAGAATTCATTTCATGAGAGGCCTTCTCGGACCAGCCTTTCCTTCACTCTCCGTATCCTTAACTTGCCTCAGTTTGTGTCTAAGCACTACACCACCAGGCTTATTAGCATATATTTATTTTTTAATTGTGATAAAATATACATTTATTTTATACTTTGGATTGTAATATCGCATTATCCAATATCACATTATTCATTTTGTCATCATATTGTTCCTACTTTAACCATTTGGAGCTTTTTCAGGTTGGCTTTTATATCCTTTTTTTTTTTTTTTTTTTTTTTTGAGACAGAGTCTCACTGTGTTGCCGGGGCTAGAGTGCCGTGGCGTCAGCCTAGCTGACAGCAACCTCACACTCCTGGGCTCAAGCAATCCTTCTGCCTCAGCCTCCCGAGTAGCTGGGACTACAGGCATGCGCCACCATGCCTGGCTAATTTTTTTTTTATACATTTTTTTTTAATTGGCCGATTAATTTGTTTCTGTTTTTAGTAGAGACAGGGTCTCACTCTTGGTCAGGCTGGCTTTGAACTCCTGACCTTGAGTGATCCTCCTGCCTTGGCCTCGCAGAGTGCTAGGATTATAGGCGTGAGCCACCGCGCCCGGCCTCTTATATCCTTTTGGTAAGCCACCATACTTATGGTTTTTGATCCCTTCTTTACCTTCTGTCTCTATAGGATTCTCCATCCTCATCTTTTATCTTCTTGTCTAGCTTTAGAAACAGCCCGTTGGCTTCTTTTATTGGAGAATAGTAGTAGAAACCCAGAGCCGTGCACTAATCAAAAGCCTTATTGAGATGGAATTTATGTATAGAAAACTCACCCTTTTTAAAAAGTAAACTTTTAATTCTGAAATAATTTTATGGAAAAGTTCCATAAATAGTATAGAGCGTGCCTGTAAAGCCCTCACTTGGTTTTCTCCATTGTTAACATCTTACCTTACCATGGTGAATTTGTTAAAACTACGAAGTTTATGTTGCTACATTACTGTTAAGTAAATTCTAGACTTTTTGTAGATTGTACTTGTTTTCCGTTATTATCTTTTTCTGTCCCGGAATCCAGTCCAGGATACCACACTGCATGTAATTTTCATTATTTTCTCAGTTTTCTGTGATCTGTGATGGTTTTTCATTAGCTCCCTGTGTTTTATAATGTTGATAGTGTTGAGGATATTTACCTGTTTGAAAAACTGTGCTAAAATACACATAAAATTGACCATCTTAACCATGTGTAAGTGTATAGTTCAGTAGTGTTAAGTATATTTGTACCGTTGTGCAATCTCCAGGACTTTTTCATCTTGAAAACTCTCACTCTGTGCGCATTAAACCACCGCTCCCCGTTTCCCCCTCCCCAGCCGCTGGAACCAGTGTTCTTTCTGTTTCTTTGGAAATTTACCCAGTTTTAAGTCTACATGTCTACATGGTCACGTAAACAGTACTATTTGCTGTCCCTTCCCCTTACCGCTGAGGCCAGGCAACTGCTCATCTGCTTTCTATGACTGTTTCTTTTCCAGAAGTTTATACAAATGGACCCATAACAGTATGTCTTTTTTTGGTGTCTGGTTTCTTTCTCGTAACGTTATATTTTTGAGTTGGGTCTATCAGTAATTTTTTTCCATTCTGTTGTGGATTGATATTTGTGTAACTATAATAACTATACCACGTCTTTGTCCGTTTACCATTCGAAGGACTCTTTGGTGGTTTCTACTTTTTAGCTACTAGGAATAAAGTTGCCATGGAAAATTTACACAGGTTCTTTTTTCCCTTGGGGAAATATGTAGGCATGGAATTGGTTGAATCATATGGTGTATGTTTAATTTAATAAGAAACTGGAAAATTTTTTCACAGTGGCTGTGCCAGTTTGCACTCCCACCATTAGTATATGAGCATTCCAGTTGGTATCGTCACTCTTTTGATTTTAGCCATTCTAATGCTTGTGTAATGATATTTCATTGTAGTTTTAATGATTTTTAGTAGTTTTAAACATCATTTCAGGTTTGTCTTGGCCTTTTGTATATCTTCTTTTGTGAATATCCTCAAATTTTTGCCTATTTTAGAAAAATTGGTTTATCTTATTGAGTTGTAAAAATTATGGAACCTGCAGATATGTGTTTGTAGATACTTTATACCAGTCTTTGACTTTTCATTTTCTTTTTTTTTTTTTTTTTTTGAGACAGAGTCTCACTCTGTTGCCCAGGCTAGAGTGCCGTGGCATCACCCTAGCTCACAGCAACCTCAAACTCCTGGGCTCAGGCAATCCTCCTGCCTCAGCCTCCCAAGTAGCTGGGACTACAGGCATGAGCCACCATGCCCGGCTAATTTT
>CAUYRT010106591.1:0-27384 GCA_963574885.1 Lepilemur ruficaudatus
TTTCAAAAGCTGCAGTACGCACCTAAGTATTCCATTAACTGCCAGACCACTAATTGGATGGTTCATTCTGGTTAATTTTCGGATCCAATCCGATCCTGGACGCATTCCACCTTCTGTCATGACCTTTTTTTTTTTTTGAGACACAGTCTCACTCAAGTTGCCCGGGCTAGAGTGCTGTGGTGTCAGCCTAGCTCACAGCAACCTCAAACTCCTGGGCTCAAGGAATCCTCCTGCCTCAGCCTCCCGAGTAGCTGGGACTACAGGCATGCGCCACCATGCTTGGCTGATTTTTTCTATATATTTTTAGTTGGCCAATTAATTTCTTTCTATTTATAGTAGAGACGGGGTCTCACTCTTGCTCCGGCTGGTTTGTAACTCCTGACCTTGAGTGATCCTCCTGCCTAGGCCTCCCAGAGTGCTAGGATTACAGGCATGATCCACCACTCCCAGCCAATAAATCATTTATTGGCACTTATGTGAATCATCATTTTGTATTGCTTTAAGGAAATTAGATCAATAAATTCAGTAATAATTAAGGATCTTCTATATATTAGAAACTTAAGTTCTTAACTTTGTAAGTTAAAATCCTTATACACCAGAATTTCTAATTGTTATGTCTTAGAGGGCAAGTTTCAAATAGTTGTTAGATGAAAATATTAATATTTAGCAGTTATTTTTTACCGGTGTTTAATATTAAGTTTTTAAAAATAGCCAATTTATTAGTTCAATTTTATTAGAACATGTGGGGTTTGGACACTAAACCCCATGTATAAAGTAAGTCACATGGCCAAGATCCATGTGACTTATTTGGATCACACAATGCTCTGCAACTGTATAATGAATCCTTGAATTTTGCTTAAGAATTTATCACATATGAATTTACTGAAAAGCCATCAGTTTTATCCAGGTCTTTGGAGATAGAGCCTTATTCTTTATAAGATCTACTTTCAAAATGAATAACATTATTTTGAAACTGAATCAAATTATGTACAGTGCCTCATTTCTAGTCAATAACAGCCCTTGCTAAACAGGACCATGAAAAATATGTTAGATGGCTGACGTGATACAATCTCACTTTCAATGACTTTGTGAAAGCATTTTATTCACTTTTGAATATGTTAAAACATGCAGAGAAATAAAACCATAAACATTTGGGTTAATTTGTGGACAGACAGATTCCTTAGAGAAGGCCCATTCTTATCTTCCTACTTATATTTATTGTTTCTTAGGTTGTTTCTAGGGTTATATATATTTTTTTAAGACAACAGCAATTAAGGAGTAAAAAAAATATCTTTTAAAATTTACTATCCTAACAGCATGTGCTGTAACTTCAATGTAACTTTTTTTTTTTTTGAGACAGAGTCTTGCTCTGTTGCCTGGGCTAGAGTGCCGTAGCATCAGCCTAGCTCATAGCAACCTCAAACTCCTGGGCTCAAGCGATCCTTCTGTCTCAGCCTCCTGAGTAGCTGGGACTACAGGCATGTGCCACCATGCCCGTCTAATTTTTTCTGTATATTTTTAGTTGTCGGGCTAATTTCTTTCTATTTTTAGTAGAGATGGGGTCTTGCTCTTGCTCAGGCTGGTCTCGAACTCCTGACAGTGAGCGATCCTCCTGTCTCGGCCTCCCAGAGTGCTAGGATTACAGGCATGAGCCACCATGCCTGGCCTAAATCCAATATAATTTTTATTTTGCTTGCTTCAGCAAGGTTTCTCAATTTGTTAATTTTTCAAATTTTCTCTAAGATTTTACTTTAGGTGGGATATCAGCTGAGTGCTATATGGTAGTGTAGACTCTGAGGCCACTCTGAGCATTCAGGCCTCCACTCTACTGCTTATGAGGTGCGTAAAAACTCATGCCTCGGGATCATTACCTGTAAAAGTCATGAGTTGCTGAGAATAAATAAGGAAGCAAACAAAGTGTTTAGAATGGTGCATTGCATACACTAAGTGCTCAAATTCAACATGTCTTCTCATTTTATTCTCTTTTGGGATTTAAGTCTAGACTCTTCCTGCTAGGCCCTCTGTTTGGCTTTACACTACCATAACGACAAGAAATACTGATGGGTGCATAAAACATTCCAACATGTTTATGGGACACAGCCTGTTGCATTCATTCTGAAAGTAAATGCCTCACCAGTTGTTTCTCGTGTATTATTTTGTAACTTCCTGTAACCAGTGTCATACGTTTCAGTTCCACACTAGAGAATGTAGAAATAAAAGCCTGTGTACATTTTAGATACATCTAGTATCACAGTTCACATTTACATTTCTATTAATAGAAAAGGACCTATGCCTTTGTCATTAATTGTCCACTGGATTTAAGTGTGGCATTCACAGCCTCATTGTAGCACACAGATTCTAGAGATTTGGAAAAACTCTGAAAGCTTCTCATCACCATTCGTATCATAGTTTAACGCAACAGCCTGCTTGCTAACTCTTTGTGTTACATTTCTTTCCCTCTTCTGTCAAGGCCTTCCCAGGAGATTCGGTCAAGGCTGTGCATGCTACAGGAGCTGCAAAGCTACCTCCACAAGGATAGAGCTCACACTTTCAAGCCTTCCACAATAACCAAATTGTTTCTGCACACTGAGTGACAAATGTACTGTTATGGCAATACATTTCTGAGTTATCTGATACTTGTGCTCCAGTGGGCTTTATAAAGTTCAGTGAAGTCATGTTATTTTACAGAAACATAAGTCTGTGAATATGAAGGTTCTTAGCATTTGCTTTTGGTAGTTACGCTGATATAAGATGACAGATTGACTTATAAATATGTATGTTTCTCTTTCCTTTTCCTGCTTTCAGGGCTACATTCCCTGTATTATATTCTAAGTGGAATTTCATGTTCTAAATTGTCAATAGCTACATATTAATGTTACACAATTCTGATCACAATCTAATGCTAGTCAACAAATATCCTTTTCTTCTTGGTACAGGTGAAAGTGAGAATTTTTGTAGGATTTAAAAGAATGCTTACAAAGGAGACACCACATATGTGAAGAAATTGGGTAGCTAGTCTTGTTACCTCTGTGAGTCTGGGTCCTACAGCAAAAGCGACCAACACCTTTGACAAAGAGAATTACTTCTCTCTGGGTTTCCCCTAGCAACTATAGCATGAAGTACATCAACTTTCCCTTTCAGTGCAGAAGATTCCTTTTTCTTCCATGCCCACAGCTCAGAAGTAGTGATCAGTAAAGCAATGTCAGACTGGCAAGACAATTCGTAGAAGTCCTTGGTTGTGACAAAACCTAGATGCAAGTCTGAACCTTACTGAAAATGTAGGGAGAGTCCCTTTTATTGATCTCCAGTGTTCTTTAAGTATTTCAAGTCTCCTAAAATACACTCACTTGACTGAAATAATTCAATTTCATGTTCTCAGTAGTGACAACTTCATTAAAATTTATTTTAAAAGGTAATAGTATATTGTTGGAGAAAATTTCCAGTGCCTGGTCTGTGTTCAAAGTTTAAATAAGGGGAAAAAATCAGAATCTATCGCGCTACAAGGAAATAAGGAATAGAACAACTTCAACAGGCTAAGAATAAAAATTCAGATCATTCTACGGGATAATTTGGTGATTAAAAAAAAAGTTCAGATGTCACATGTGGTTATGTAGTTAACAAAATACCTTAGTAAATAGAATATGGTTTGAATGTGTCCCAGAAAAAGCATGTGTTGGAAACTGAATCCTTAATGCAAGTATTGGAAGGTATAGCCTAATGGGAGGTGTTCAGGTCACCGGCTCCATGAATCCATGAACGGATTAATGCCTACTATAAAAGTGCTTCAGGCTGTGAATTCAATTTCTTGCTCTCTCGCCAAGTGATGCCTTCTGCCATGGGATGATACAGCGAGAAGACCCTCACCAGATTCCAGCCCCTAAACCTTGGACTTCCTAGCATCCAGAACCATAAGAAATAAATCCCTGTTCAATTACTCAGTCTCACGTATTCCATTATAGCAGCACAAAACGGACTAAGACAGTACCCCATATTAATTTAAAAAATGGAAAAAGTGCAGCGTGGAGGCAAGCAAATACACATGAGGATCACTGGAAAGTGGAAGTCAGATTCTAAATATAATTTGCCCTTTCACACAAATGTACTATCCCAAGAGTAGGCAATGGAAAGGTAGCCTCATTTTCTTTCTAGAGAGAAACGAAAAGAAAAATGGTACTTCTGAAAGTTTCTACATATAAAAGAACAAGATGCTCCGTGGGAATAAAAGTGTGCTGGCAAGAGAAGAGATTCTGTGACAGGTACAGTACTGGAGAGGGTGGATATTAAAAGAAGGAACACTACACTGGAAATGTTTCTAAGATGGGTCTTCAAAAGATGAATGTGACTTTCCTAAAACGCCTGCCACGTGACCCCATTCTCCTGGCAGGCAATGGCTTGATATGTTTGATAGCTTAAAGTAACTGGAAAAGATGGGTCTTTTCTTCAAAGTCACCAGCTGCCATGTTCTCCCCACTCCCCCAAGGGCTCTTCACTATCTGCCCTCCCAAGAGCTGCTTAATTTGGCTTGCATCAAGATATAAAATTATTTCCAAATTAATCCCCAAATGTGAAAATTAAACCAAGGCAATTGGTTAGACATAGAGCTAAATGTTTAACTACAGAGACTGTAACGCTAATGAGGAAGAGAGGAAAGGAGAATCACCCATGCACCTAAAAGGTAAAGACAGAGGGAAAGCACCAACTCCCAGGAATTTTGCTCAACAGTGTATTAAGAACATCTTTTTATTCTATATTTTTGATGCTTTGACACCTTAAGGCCTTGCTGACACTGAAGGGACAGCCCCTCCCAGGGGTACCTAATTCTTAGAGATAGTAAAGGACTCACCTTTCATGTGGAAACCAACCAATCCAGAGCCCACACCTCCAATCATCTCCCTTTATCCAGCCCTTATTCTCTGGGCTACTATTTCCCTGCCCTAATCACCGCAGGGCCAGCACAACAAACCATATGCCCCAGAGCCCACAGAAATATTCAAATAGCCAATCCTAGCCTGTCACTCTGTTTCTCCCATTCCTTCCTGTGGAAACCACAATGAAGGCTCTTGCCCACATCTTCTGCATGTTCCCCTGCTGCCCTCCCCCTTCGTGGCATGGCATGCCTGCCTCTTGCGATCTCTCTTTTCAATGGCAATTGTCTCCAATCTGTTGGTCTTGCCATACTTGAGTAATAAAACCTATATTTTACAACAGATTTCTGGAAAGAACTCAGAACCCTGAAACCCTTGTTTTCTATTTGGCTCCCTATACAAGTTGTGAATGATAAAATATTTGCTTAGCTCAAATGATTCCAAAACATATTATGACATATCAAACCTTGTACCATTTCCTCCTCCCCAACAGCCCTACACAGCCATTAATTACATCCTATCTCTATGTATTTACCTATTCTGGACATTTCATGTAAATGGAATCATACAGTATGTGGCTTTTGTGACTGGCTTCATTCATGTTGCACAATGTTTTCAAGCTTCACTCATGCATCAGTATTTTATTCCTTTTTATTGATATATAATATTCCATTGTATGGACATACTACATCTTGTTTACCCATTTATCAGCGGATGGATATTTAGGTGGTTTCTACTTTTCGGTCATTACAAATAATGCTCCTATGGACAAGGATGTCCAAGTTTGTATGTGGACATATGTTTTCAATATTCTTGAGTTATACAAACTTAGAGTAGAACTGCTGGGTCATATGGTAACCAAATGTTCTTTTAAAAAAATGATTGAGAGATACTGAATACCCCTCTGCATGACCATTAGTTTCTGTAAATTTTCCTTTCATGGGAGGCTGGAAATAGACAACAAAAACCTAAGCTCCCAAAGACAACTCCTGTGATGGCTGGTGAGATGACCGCCTTGCGGCAGAAAAGGACGGGAGTAACATTCCGAGCCAGTCGCTAGGCAGTCTCTTTACCAACGTGTCTTTGTTTCCTTGCCTTTAGTAACAATAACAACAGCTAACATTTATTGAACTATTAGTCAATGTTAGCTTACTCTTTGTCAATGCTTGCTATTATTATGACTCTTATCATCTTATTATAGAAAGAAACTGAAATTCATTAGGTAATAAAGAATAAGGTCATGTGGACAGATACTTAAAAAAAATAAAAATAAAAAATAATGGCCTGGATGTTCCAGGGAGAGTTCTTACATTTGAGATAAATCCCAGACTAATTGTCATTTCCAGGAAGTGAAGGAAGGGACCAAGGACTGACTGCAGTGAAAAAGAACTATGTAGCTAACTCACGTACTCTTCCCATAGATATTTTAAATACAGGTCTTTTTTTTTTAACCTAGAAAGATAAAAAATGGTGATTTAAAGAGGATTAGGAGGAGAATTATCAGGAAATATTAATAGTATGCCAATGAAATATCCAGGGAATGGTAACCATTCACCAGTAAGAATGAAAAGAAAGAGAAAATGTGAAAGAAGCAAATGGAGAATTTCAAAAGTGCATCATATCCCACGTGTGTCAAGTCAAATTGTCTTCACTGTGTGTTACTGAAGTAAATCACACCCATTAAGTATACAGAAAAATTACAGAAAATTATTATTTCAGTTACTTACAACATTCCCTTATACGGAATCCTGGCAGTGTTGATTAAACCAAGTTAGATTTCGTTGCTTTGGTAAGCAAGTATCCTACCTTTCCAATATGTATGTGATAATTTTTATGAATTACTGTCATGTTACTTGCTGACACTATACTACTCACTAAGAAAAGGTAGCGTTCTTGTGCTGATGTGTTCCGAGCAGCTAGTTTGAGGATCTGTCCTTCTTTTATTAGTTCATTTGAAGGGTTTACAATGTCTTCTTCTTCTCCCAACATTTCATAAATCTCTAAGAGTTTCTTTAGGTTCTCCTAGGGAAATTAAAACAAAACACAGCAAGATCAAATATAAGACGGCTTCAACTTAGTGGCTTTAATAATATTATGACTAACTAAAAATCTATATAATTCAGAAGGTTTTAAGACTAAGCATATATTTTGGTATAAAATGCATCAGTTATTAGCAAGTTGAAGCCTCTCAGTGAAGAGGGGAGAGGATTATTCTACATAACACTAAACGACTTGTAAACATTCCCTTTTGTTTACCTATTTCAATTTCCTTTGGTCCAAACCTACAGATAGTATTGGGCTGTATCATGGACAACTGTCTAACCAGAAGGTTCCTGTCTCCTCTGAAAACCACTTACCATTTTTCTTATTGCACTATTAGAATGGCTTGCTGCTGTAGATATAATTTCAAGTGATTCTAAATGGGAAAAAAAGAAAAGTAAATAAATATACCTTGTCCTTCCTGTGCTGCTATACAGCTCAATAACATAACACACTAAAATAAGAAACTTGAGACCAAAGACACTACAAAAGTAATGGCAATTAGCATTTATAAACCGGATACTTTCAAAAGTTCATTTGTAAGCAGATTACATGGAACATAAAGGCTATTTCCTCATAAAAAGTCATAGACGATGATTAGGCTCACAGACTTAACTGGTCCACAATGTACCTTCAAAATTAACAAGCATTTACAATGTACAGTGACTTGATCCAAGGTACTCTGCCAGACACTTTCATAAAAATATCAATTCTTACATATTCCACTATGATACTGTGGGGCCAGATTTAAACCCAGGTCTTCTGATTCAAAGGTCTAAAACAAGCTAGCAGTAGTAAGTATTTTACTAGGGTTTTTTTTTTTTTTTTTAGACAGAGTCTCACTCTGTTGCCCAGGCTAGAGGACTGTGGCGTCAGCCTAGCTCACAGCAACCTCAAACTCCAACTCCTGGGCTCAGGCAATCCTTCTGCCTCAGCCTCCCGAGTAGCTGGGACTACAGGCATGCACCACCATGCCCGGCTAATTTTCTCTATGTATTTTTAGTTGTCCAATTACTTTCTTTCTATTTTTAGTAGAGACGGGGTCTCGCTCTTGCTCAGGCTAGTTTCAAACTCCTGACCTTGAACAATCCGCTTGCCTCAGCCTCCGAGAGTGCTGGGATTAGAGGTGTGAGCCACTGCGCCTGGCTGTATTTTGCTAGTTTTATGAGCAGATTAACCACTCAACATGCACTCAGTTCTAGCCTGGGGCAAGGAATCTTCTGAAGCCAGTGTTGGAGAGTTTTGTTGCTGGGGCAGGTGCAGTGAGACATGGGAACAGGAACCCTTTGCTATGGACATCACGGGAGCGCCAGGAGCTGCTGGTGAAGAGCTGTGGAAGCCGAAGCCTTCTGCTGGACCAACCCCAGGGAGTACCTCTCACTGCTAAACAGGTCTTGTTTTCTTCCTTTCCTTTTTGTCTTGTGCATGCTGGCCTGCTTAATTCTGTTACCACAACAACCTCATCACTTCTGGACTACACTTCTGTCTTCTTTGCACTGCTGAATAGAATGCACTTTTGTTGCTTTCCCCTCTACTTTTAGGGCACTAAAAGCCTTTCTGTGATTTTCTTAGAATTTCAGTGTAAGTAGCAATGGAAAATCAGAAGAGAGTAATAAAATGCCCTGCTATGCCACCAACTTTCTCATTTTTGACATAGGCATCTTGAGGGAAGAGAAAGTTTTTGAGTATAGAAAACACTGAATTTTAATTTACATTTTAGAGAACTATTCTGATTTGAACAATTCTGTGCACTTAATACAGGATGCAGGATAGAAGGAGACAAAATAAGATAGGCTGGGGCCATGCTCAAGGGATGAGCCGGAGGAAGAGCAGGGGCGTTTCCCACCTCCACGCCCACCAGCACTCAGGACAGCTGGGTGGAAAAGTGGGTCAAGGCAGAGTTCCTAGGAAGTGGTAGGCTAGGGGAAGATGGCAAGTCAGGTTCATTCTCAGCTGTAGAAGGAGAAAGGGAAGAAGAGAAATTTCTGTGGTCACTGAGTCACTGCATGGTGGAAAAAAACATACCAGACAGCTTGTATTCAAGCAAAGACTTAGGTTCTAAGACCAAAGATAATGTCTGGTGTTCCTCAACTCTGACCAAGATTCACTTATAATAGAAGACAAGAAATTATAAGGGAAAACAGCAATGTTTTAAGACTATATGCCAGTATTATTACTACTTGTTGAATATCAAGCCATTTCTTTTTTTAAAAATTTGTTTGTAGAAAAGGGGGTCTCACTGTGTTACCCAGGCTGGTTTCAAAGTTCTGGGCTCAAGCAATCTTCCTACCTTGGCCTCTCAGAGTTCTGAGATTACAGGCGTGAACCACCATGCCCAGCCACAAGCCGTTTCCATTTCTTAAATTTTCATTCATCCCTTTACATTACAGTCAATGGATTTTTAAAAGTGTAGGACAAAGCTAAAATATTGACACTCATAAACATTTTTTAAAAAAGCCCTTTCATTATAATAAAATTAGAAAATAAAAGACATTTAACAGAATTGTAATGAAGTTTTCTTGGAGAAAATGTTATCAAACAGTAAAAAACATCTATGTCTTTGGGTAGGTGGAGCCAACTTTATTTATGTTATTTTTACATAGTAAATGTCACCTTCACTTTCTTGGTATGCATCAACTATCTAATTAAACTGCAGCACTTGTAATTCTGAACGGCTGTATTCTTCCTGTGAGAAGGTAATTGTGTTTTGCTATTTCAGATGTCTCTAAGACCATAGTTTTATATTTTAGAGCTAGTGATGAAAGCGAAACCAACATGAGAAATGCAATTGGCATTGCTCTAAACCTGCGATTTTGATTCAAAAGTGACTTGCCTAACCGAGGTGCTGATAACAATTTCCAATGAGACTACTTCCTGACAGCGATATTCGACTGAAGTGGCCGTACGACATATCTCGCTTTGGAATCACAAGGCTGCTTGCCAACTGATTATCCAATACTGGGGGCGGGGGAGGCGTGCAGGGAGGAAGCACTTACTTTTAGCATCATTCCAGTCTGGGGAGTCGGATGGCAACTTCCTTAGGTAGTCCTTCAGCAGCATCTCATACCGGGGAATCCGCTGAACAGGTTCCAGCATGTGATGCTGCAAAGTCAAGCTCCCACAGATTTTCTGTTTCTGTAATGAGAAAGGTGTTTAAAGAAACATTTAAAAAATAGGTCAGTCTAAAAACTCACTCTAATACAGAACTGTCATTAAGGGCAATATTTTCCACAAAATATAGTTTGAGCATTACCTGCATTAGATATATCTGGTATTCTTTTCAAAATGCAGATTTCTGAACCCCACCCCAACCTATGCAATCACAATCTTTGGGAAAAGAGCCTGAGAATATGCATTTAAAAACACCCCATATTCTTATAATATTAAAGAAAATTCCCAATTGCTGGCAATCATTTCAATTAGTCACTATAAGGGTTTGTGAAGTCACATTATTAAATCACTCTACAGAGATTTTCAAAAGATGTGCCCGTTTAATGAGGTTCACTAAGCAAAACTGTATTAAATGACTTCAGATTCAGCAGAAAGTATTTCATAATAAGGCTGTCATAAATGTCATTTCCTTTGAATTTAAGAAAGACTTCATTTGGAAAAAGGACAAGATCTGGGCATCTTGTTATCTGTCAGGAAATTTTCATTTTTCATTCTTAGGTCAAGGCATTCTTTTTCATTAGAAACCAAACTCTGTAAACAGAACTCCGTTTCTTAGGGCAATATTAAGTCTGTATCACTTGCTTTCGGTAAGCCGTTAACATAAGAGAAGAAAAAATGAGATATGTTCTTGTTCTTATTAAACAAAGCAGGAATCCCATTAAAATATTTACTGAACTCATACCACGATCAAGGCACTGCAGAGTATAAAAGTTATATTAAGACATGGAGTTTGCATTTAAAGCAAACAAGTAACTAAAGACTTCTCAGAGAAGGGAACATTTAATAATACATCTGATAAGTGCAGGCTTTGGTGGGAAGGGGAGTGAGAATGAAGAGGAAGCAAGTCTAGGAAGACAAACCTGAGACAACAGGCCCAAGGCACTGGAGCATGAAACACGTTCAGTAAAAGGGGTGGTTGGGTGTTCTTAGCAAACAGAATAGGTGTAGGGAAATAGGGGATGAGGAAGAAAGGGTAATATGAAGTAATAACGTCAAGAATCTTTAGAGCCTGAGTTTAGATTTGCTTCATCTAATAATGCAGGTTTTTGGTGCAAGGGAGTGACATCATTAGATCTGAAGCTCTATTAGATTAACCTACTGCATTGTGGCTTTAGGGGGATTTAGGGAAAATAGTTTGGAAGTTATTAATATTAGTGTAGACTAGTATTAATAAGAAAGTAATAAGTTCCTGAAACTGGCATGGGCACTGAAGGAATAATAGCCTTCCTTAATAATTAAGTGTAAGATAAAAAATTTTACAAGTTTAATTATCTCATTTGACTTTCCCCAACAAACCTAATACATACCAAAGAAAATATTACTGATTCCAAAATTCCTACATGAAGAAACTGTGGCTCACAGAAATTAGGAGTGTTTTCTAAGGTCAAGCGAATATAAGTAGCAGATTAGAATTCTAAACTAGGTTAGCTGATTCCCAACTGACCACTCTTTTTACAGGCCATGTCATTTTCTTATAATATGAAGATAGACATTGCAGAGACAGAATTCAGAGTTTGATAAAATAACAGTAACTGCCACCATTGCCACCATGATTTAGTGAGCACTTACTATGCAACAAGCACTGCGCTAAGCACCTTGAATACATTATCTCACAGGAAAATAAGTATGTATAGAGAATGAAGAAAAGTAACAAATCAAGCTCTGGTGAATGAGAGAATAATGGTGTCATCTAATCACATATCACAATTATTATGTACTCTGTGCAAGGCACAAAAATTCACATGATAAATGCCCGGGAGCTAAAGATAGGAATAAAACATGTTGACCTTGTTTTGAGGACAAGATGTTCATACATAATTGTGTAAATAGCATTTGGCCATTTTTAGCTGGGGTTTGGGGGTAGAGGACTAGAATAGGAACATTGACCCTAGAGGCATCTGTCTGGCATGATGGTTAAAGGTGTGGGGAAACAGGATATCACTGAGGGTATGAAGAGAAAGAAGACTGTGGAAGACAAACCTTGTGCTCTCCCCACATTTTAGTACTGGCAAAAAAAGGCTAGTGAAAGAAGGAGCCAGTGTTCAGAAAGGTACATGAGTGCTTAATCACGACCGAAAAGAATGTTAACAAAGGGAGTGAAGGGGGTGGGGCAGGACTTTGATGCCAACTTGAGGATACTGGCAACACGCCCCCCCCCAAGTGACTGTAAAGCTGGATTAAATTGAAACCATTTCAGCATTTTAGAAACTGATCAAAGACATCTACAATCTGAAATATATTTAAGCTTTAAAAACTGGTGAACTTTGGACAAGAACAGTGAGATTCTGTGACATTCTAGCCCGGGGCTGCTCCCCTCCCTCCCCCAGCTCAGTCAGTGTGAAGGTTCTGCCAGGGAGGTGCAGGCCGTGAGGACTGGCGGCTTCTCTGCTGAGGTTGAAATGGGCTCATTCAATCTGGAGCGCTGGGCAATGCACACACCCAGCCACATCATTGGTAGAAGTGAAGACTTCTGAGGTGGGTCAGTGGGGTAGGACAATGGCTCTACTAGCCCTGTGGTTGTGGGAGGGATAATCACATTACAGGCTAAAGCTGTGTGAATGATCAGCTGAGACCAGAGAGGGCCCAAGCCAGCACACTCTCCAGGGCTGCCCTGAGGCTGTGCACATGTGGAGAGGAGATGTGAAAGGGCCCATCGGACTTGGAAAAGAACTGAACTTTTAACTGTGCTCCCCTTCTCACAGCCAGGTCCATCAGCAGAGGATGGAAGCTTACTGCCTCTAGGTATATGAGTACCTCTGTCCAAAAATTGGTTGACCCTTAACCTACACAGACATATGGGCAATCACTAGAAAGCCAGATTCACAAATAAAAACAAGAATATTAAAAAAAAAAAAGTGGAGACATCAGTGATTGTACACTGGAAGGAAGAAAGAGATTTTACAGATTTAGTCTAAGCAAGTAACTAAGCAAAGAAACAAAGTAATCACAACCACTTTCAGTGGGGGAAATGAGAATCCAGAGCTGCTATAATAGATTATCTAAAATGCACAATATTCAGCAAAACATTAAGAAGTATTCAAAGACATAATAAAGTATGACCTATAATTAAGAAAAAAGGCAGTCAAAAGAAATTGTCTCTGAGTGTCCTCAGATGTTGGATGTAGCAAAGACTTCAATTTAGCTATTATAAATATACCCAAAGAAATAATGCTAGAAGGATTCAAGGAAAGTATGAAAACACTGAATGCACGACTGCAATTTTCAAGGAGACAGACATAATAATAAAAGAACCAAATAGAAATTATGGAGCTGAAAAGTACAATAACTGAAATGAAAAACTGACTATAGGAGTTCAACAGCAGATCTGAGATGACAGAAGAATCAGGGAACTTACAGAAACATTAACAGAAATTATACAATCAGAAGAACAGGGAGAAGAAAGATTGAAGAAAAATGAACAGCCCCAGAAACTTGTGGCTAATATTAAGAATACCAAATTTGTGTAATGGGAGTCAAAAAAAAGAGGAGAAAGAAAAAAAAGACACAAAATATTTGAAGAAATAGTGGCTTAACATTTCTCAAAATGATAAAAAAAAAAAAAAAAAGATCTGGAAAAACAAGAAGCTCAACCAACCCTAAGCAGTATGATATTAATATAAATACAAAAAGTCCACAACTAGACACAGCACATTTAGACTGTTGAAAGCCAAAAACAAAGAGAAAGTCTTAAAAGCAGCAAGAGAACAATGACTCGTCACAGGCAGGGAGTGCCAATACAATTAATGGCTGACTTCTCATCTGAAACAATGGAGAACAAAAAGCAGAAGAATGACATATTCAAAGTCCTGGGGGAAGAAACCCATAAACCAGGAATTCTATATCCAGCAAAACTATCATCAAAAGTGAAGAAAAAACAAGGGTAGTTGATAGTCAACCTACTTTATAGGAAACAACAATAACTTTCATGCTGAAAGGAAATGGCAATTATATGGATTACTATAAAATATACTTATGGATACATTTTTTCTCCTATCCTCCCATAATTTTTAAAAAGACTTAAAATTACATAAAATAATGTATATAAAACAATATATTGCTGGATTTAAACCATATAAAAATGTAATATATAAGCAGGGGTCCCCAACCTATGGTGAGTTGTATAATTATTTCATGATATATTATATTGTAATAATAATAACGTGCACAATAATTGTAATGTTCTTGAATCATACCAAAACCATCCCCCACTTCCCCAGTCTGTGGAAAAATTGTCTTCCATGAAAATGGTCCCTGGTACCAAAAAAGTCGAGAACCGCTGACATACAGGACACTAATAGCACAGAGCATGGAGGAGGGAACAAAACTATATGAAAGCAAAGTGTCTATTTTATTAGAATTAAGGTTAGTATAATCTGAAGTGCACTGTGATAAATTAAGATGAATACTGTAATCTTAAGAGCAGCCACTAGAAAAAGAACTCAAAAAATAGTTTAAAGGCCGGACGTGGTGGCTCATGCCTGTAATCCTAGCACTCTGGAAGCCTGAGGTGGGTGGATCCTTTTAGCTCAGGAGTTCAAGACCAGCCTGACCAAGAGTGAGACCCCGTCTCTACTAAATAATAGAAAGAAATTAGCTAGACAACTAAAAGTATATATATAAAAAATTAGCCGGGCATGGTGGCGCATGCCTGTAGTCCCAGCTACTCAGGAGGCTGAGGCAGGAGGATTGCCTGAGCCCAGGAGTTTGAGGTTGCTGTGGGCTAGGCTGACGCCATGGCACCGTAGCCTGGGCAACAGACTGAGACTCTGTCTCAAAAAAACCCCCCAAAAACAAATAGTTTACAAAGCAGAGGAATTAAAATAGTACAATAAAAATATTTATATAACACAAAAGAAGGCAGTCAAGGAGCAACAGCATCCCCACCCCAAGAATCTTATGGGATCTAAAATATTCCTTTTCAATATTTAAATTGCATCAAAGAATAAGTTGTGACTAGAGAATCAAATGGAAATTATTAAGGTATTATTAAAATGTATTATTCAGGTTTGGTGAAATAGAAGAAAATCAGGATATAAAGTGACAAATAAAAACAATAGTTTCCAAAATCTCAGGGTTTATAGTAATCATTCCTTATATTCCCTATAACATTTCAACCCCTGAAAGAAAGTAAGAGAAGCAGAGACCTGCGTGGGAACTCTTTGTAAATTTATGTAGGCACTAATAAAACCAGCCAATGCTGGTCTCAGCAAATGGAGAATTTACTGCTTAGTATGTGGCACATGCTCAATACATATTTTAAGTTTGCAGAACTGTCTTGTTCTGCCAAGAATAGAAATTCAGAGTAGAATGGATTTTAGGTATCTCAGAAGATCTCTGAATGTCACTTTTAGATCTAGAAGACCACATGATCTGTATGAAAAAATTAACTTACAGCCTCGAACAAAATAGTCTCATTACCTGAATTTCTTCAACCACTGTTTTGAACTGGGGACTACGTTCTGTCATGTTTTTAACCAATTCCATTGCATTATCAAATCCCTTCACATATTCTCCATACATCTTAAGGAATGGCGCCAATTTCTGAAGGATGTCTCCAATTCTAGGAGTAGTTTCCCTATATTAAATATAGAAATAGGTCATTAAGATTGTATATAGACAGAATGAGCAAATTAAAAGGACTCCAGATGAAGTAGAATCATTTTCTGCACACATCCTGTGCTATAGCGATCCACCTTGCTGTAACACTGAAAGCATCTTTTGAAAAGGGGTTTAGGAATAGCATCGTAAAAAAAGATGCTATGGAATTCTTGAAGGTTCAGATTATCTGATATCTTGTCTTCGTAAGTCAAAAGATAGTTTGGAGAACAGAAATGAAATCCTTTTCATCAAAGCTGAAAATGTACCACAACTTCTATCAGTGGTATTTAATGTAAAAATTCAGCGCAGATGTCTAGATATAGCTGTTGGGTGGCATCTGTATTTCAATTCAATAGCTGAAAAACACAGCATCTTGTATGAGGGTCTTTGACACGTCATTTGCTGTCTACTCCTCTTACCATTCTTGCATTCGTTTCTCCAGCTCTGGCAATAGGAATTTACTATGGAAGGCATTTATTGATGAAATATTTGAAAAGATTTTATTCACCATCTCTGCTGGAAATGAGCCTCGGTTTGCTTCTTCCAATAGTTTACAATAAAATACCTGAATGAGAGAATAAAGCAAACATTACCTCCAATTTATTGTTTAACCACCTAGCACTGTGCTAGGCACATAGTGGGTTCTTAGTAACTGTTTAATAATCGGAAAAGTTCATGGTTCAAAAAATCAATTACTGGCCGGGCGCAGTGGCTCACGCTTGTAATCCTAACACTCTGGGAGGCCGAGGACAGTGGATCGCTCAAGGTCAGGAGTTCAAAACCAGCCTGAGCAAGAGTGAGACCCATCTCTACTAAAAACAGAAATTCATTGGCCAACTGAAAATATAGAAAAAATTAGCCAGGCATGGTGGCACATGCCTGTACTCCCAGCTACTTGGGAGGCTGAGGCAGAAGGATTGCTTGAGCCCAGGAGTTGGAGGTTGCTGTGAGCTGATGCCACGGCACTCTAGCCCGGGCAACAGAGTGAAACTCTGTCTAAAAAAAAAAAAAAAAAGAAGAAGAAATCAATTACTATTTGAAATGCAGGAGTGAGTATATGCTTTGATTTAGAGGAACCAAGAATAAGAATTAGGAAGCTTCGATTCTAACCTAGGACATGCCCCAGAAAGTTTCCAGTGAGGTTAATAGGATTTACCCTTCCTATCCACAGCTAGAGTTAAGAGATGGGAAAATACTTTATACATACACAATAATTGTGGCATTTTTCACTTTATATTTCGAACGATATCTATGGCACTTATTGCATACTGCCCTTTATTGTAGCTTGTTAACGTAAATATCATTTTTCCTCTTAAAATTGTATGCTCTTTGGGAAGGCGGGATATCATGATTTAGTTCCTACAACAAAATAAGTGTTTAATACCTGGCCAATGAATGAACAAAAGGATATTTTAAGTTTTCAGATGTTTACTTGCTTTTAGGAAACAGTAATGCAAGATAACTTAAAACATTGATATGTGGGGGGGGAAAACTTCTGTACGCAGTAACAGGTACCTTAAAGACAATTTAAAAAAAAAACTTGTAGTCTTAGCTATACTCCACTATGGCTACTATACCTCTTAATTGCCATTGTTAAATGTAGGCAGAAGGAGGTCTGTTCCTTCATAATGTCCAGATGGTTGTTAATTTTATAAATTCACCTCCATTGCATTTTCTTGGGAGGCAAAAAAAACACAAAATTACGTCCTTAGAGACTCCAATAGATAGGATACTGTAGTAATTAAGACTCTGAAATTCTAAAGGGTCAGCCATAGGAGCTGACAAGGTATTTGGTTAACAAAAACCATAAACCTTGATAAAGCAGAAAAGACATATCTCCGCTATGGGAATACCCCAAAATCTGTAATTCCCATGAGAAAGAAAAGTTGTTTCAAAGTTGTAAACTTCACATGATTTGATTTTGACTTATGGTGAAATTCCTTGAAAAATGAGTATTTGCTAGCCATAAACTCATTATTTCAAAGAACACAATGCTTACAATGGCTCCTCAGGGCTCACCCTAGCAGTCACATCATTCACTCCTGGAACCAACGATAAGGAGGTGTGCCCAGAACCTCCTGATTCCATGAAATTCCAGTGTTCCAGCAGCAGAAGTGAGACAATTCTTAAAACTAACACTCAAACACGGCAGCTTTCTCTTCTAACAAGGAGTCTGTATTAGCAGATAATCTACCAACTTTCCTGTTCTTTATTGCTGAAACAGGATTTAAGATGCCTTAGTTTTCAAGTTATTCTTATGATGCTTTTTAAAACTTTCCAAATGTACATCTGAAATGATACTCAAGCCTCCACCACGATGAAGTACAAAATGTGATAAGGCAGACTTACATATTCAACAAATACTCACTGGACAACTTTATGCCAGACACTGGATTAAATGTTTCATGGGAAGTCGAACAAAGTTGTTAAATAATTGGAAAAGTTCATGGTTCAAGAAATCAATTTATTATCTGAAATGCAGGAGTGAGTATACGCTTTGATTTAGAGGAACCATTTTGAGAGTCCTTCTGGCCCTATGACTATACCAGCTAAGACCACTCACGTGGTGCTGAACAGCAAATAGGATGAACAGCATGTGAGCACTGCAAACACCAGTATCTTATCTAGATTAAAATGGTAACATGCCCCAAGGATTACAATAAAAGGTCAAGAAGCACACTAGTATTTAAGGTTACAGGGCACAGATAAAGGTGCTTTGTGACTCATACAGAGAGAAACTTCTACTCTTTATGAATTACAAAATGCTTACACCTAGTGAATTCACTGAGGAAGCTAAAAGTGCTAGCGACTTCCTTGAACAAGTAGCTTTCATTAGCTACAAACAGTCAAGTTCTTCTTGCAGTTTCTAAAACACTCTAATCAGTAGGTTAAAATGTTGTGCGACGTCAAAACATAAAATAATTGTGAAAAAGAAAATATTACCTGATCTAAGAGGTCGAGTCGGTTAACGTAAGCTCTTTCTGTAAGCAAAAGTTCATTGGCTATTTTGTGAAGTTTTTGCTCATTCGTCTCCTAAAAATGGAACAGATATTTACACATCAGGAAAGAAACCTTGGCCAATATTTCTCAAATAACGAACACTTCTTTAAATGGTCTGATCAAAAGACCAGACCAAGCTTCTTCTCAAGCTTCTCAGGTACCCGACTGCTTTTAGCCAGAGGAATGTCCAACCAGAAATTAACAAAATTAGAAACAAGCCATCTGCTAGATTTAAACTACGGCTGCTTCTTTGACCTCTGCAGCAGTCCACACTACATCCACCTTTTCCTGGAAATACCTTTTCTCTTCTTCTGTTCCCAGCACTATACTTTCCTTAGTTCCCCCTAGCTTTCTCAGGCTACTCTTTGAAAATGATTTCATCACTCTCTCAGTTTGTCTAATTATTAGCTCCATGCATGTAACTTTTTGCCTTACAAAAATATTTTATTATGAAAAAGTTCAATTATAGAAGACGATGAACCCCCATGTGTCTGTCACTGAGATTCTGCAACTATCAACTCACTGGTAAGTCTTGTTTCATCTATGCTCCACCTCACCTCCTCCACCCATGTTATTAATACTTTGAATTAAATTATACTTTATTATTATTTCTTCAGTATATACATATATATGTTTAACCCTGAAATATATCTGTATAACCTTGCTAGTTTCATGATAGGAACACTTTTTCTTGTTAGCCGCTCTATCTCCTATTTTTTTACTACAGTGCTTCAATAAAAACACTGACATTCAATATAATATTGCTGAATGAGTAGCAGTCTCACATACCTAACTATTGCAGGACATTTATTACTACTTTGACATGCTGTCAACACAAGACCAACCTCATCTTTTCTGGAAAACCTCTACCCTACCACCAATTCCTAAACTTTCCCATTCTGTTAGTGGTACCTCCTTTTCTAGGTACCCAGCTTTGGAATCTTGAATTATATTAGCTTAGTTCTCTGCCATGACATACAGCCACTGAGTCCTACTTATCATATTATGTCTTTAGCATTTATTCTTTAAGTTTTCATCAATGCCACCCTGTTCCACTCATTTCCTCTTAAGACCAGATAAATCAATAGTTTCCAAATGATCTGATTCCAGTACTTTTTGACTTTAGCCCACCCTGCATATCGCACTGCATGAAGAATCTTTCTAAATCTCTGCATTGCACACATAAGCCTACTTCCCACAGGGAAAAAAAAATCCTTCAGTAGTCCTCCTCTCATTGACAGGATAAAATCCAGACTCTATGTACCATTCAGGGTTATTCAAACCTCTATTCACCTCCTCAAAGTTCTCACTGTATCCTTTAAAAATTATATGTGTGTGTGTGTGTGTATATTTTTTGTTGTTTTTAAGAGATGAGGTCTCACCATGTTACCCAGAACTCAAACTCCTCAAGCAATCCTCCTGCCTCAACCTTCCAAGTAGCTGGAACTATAGGCATGTACCATTGTGATCAGCTTCTCATTTTATTTTTATAGGCACCCTTCAAACACACCAATCAAATGCATGTTTGATTATTATCCCAACATGTCCCTGGCCACCCCCAAACCTTTCTTCCTTCTATCCTCTCGGCCTAGCATATGCCCTTGCTGTACCTGAAACTTACTTTCCTATTGACAGCCTGCTCAATTTCCATTTCTTGTCCTTGTGAGACTTCTGTGACTATTCAAAGCCCTTAGGCTTGGTCCCATTAAAAGTTATTTTATGTTTCATACGTAAATCTTTACTTTGAGAAATTACTACCTAGTGCTTTGCTGAAATACCCTTTCACTGTAGGAGATTAATGAAGTAGAATTAAGATTTTAGGAAAAACTCTAGTAGCAAAGTAGGCCAAAGTATATTTTAAGCCAGTGTCTAATTTTTTTTTTTTTTGAGACAGAGTCTCACTCTGGTACCCGGGCTAGAGTGCCATGGCATCAGCCTAACTCACAGCAACCTCAAACTCCTGGGCTCAAGCAATTCTCCTGCCTCAGCCTCCCAAGTATCTGGGATTATAGGCATGTGCCACCACGCTAATTTTTTTCTATTTTTGGTAGAGATGGGGTCTCACTCTTGCTCAGGCTGGTCTCGAACTCCTGAGCTCAAACGATCCACCTACCTCAGCCTCCCAGAGTGCTAGGATTACAGGCGTGAGCCACCGCGCCTGGCCGTAAACACTACATTTTAAACTGTGTATAAATGCTATTAAGTTCTATGAATGCTTCACTGTGTTCAACACACATGAGATCTACTTTATATGCTTTACATGCAATATCTGTTCTAATGTGGAAAATTAATGTGTTGCTTCTTACAGCAGCATTGTAATGAGGTACTTTTATGTGAAGTCTTTAGGTAAAGTAATACAATAGTATTTAAATTATCTGTGGTCTTGGAAACACTAAAATAAGAACTATATGGTTGTCAAATTCTACAATTAGTCACAGTTTTGATTTAATAAACTTAGGGAAAAGTACTGGTATTGCTGGTTGACTGCCTGGTACTCCCCTGTTCCATTTCTTAGTGGTATCCAGATTTGACTAGCACATATACCCCGCTACTATGTAGACAATTTCACTGAGTAAACTATTCTCATTTCCAGATCAAATGGGGGACCTTCAATGGTATAAGAAGCTGGGTATAGGGCCGGGTGCGGTGGCTCACACCTGTAATCCTAGCACTCTGGGAGGCCAAGGTGGGCGGATCACTCAAGGTCAGGAGTTCGAAACCAGCCTGAGCAAGAGCGAGACCCCATCTCTACTAAAAATAGAAACAAATTAATTGGCCAACTAAAAATATATAGAAAAAATCAGCCGGGCATGGTGGCGCATGCCTGTAGTCCCAGCTACTCGGGAGCCTGCGGCAGGAGGATCGCTTGAGCCCAGGAGTTTGAGGTTGCTGTGAGTTAGGCTGACGCCACGGCATTCTAGCCTGGGCAACAGAGTGAGACTCTGTCTCAAAAAAAAAAAAAAAAAAAAGAAGCTGAGTACATAGCAAATGGTTCAGGAAATGAGACATGAGGGAATATACATTGAAGGTTTTGGCAATAGGAGGCTCCCCACTCTTCAGAGAGAGCCATGGAAAGAGATCTCTTTGGAGCTCTGTGAGAATGAGGGTACGTGTAGACTTAAGAGAACAGCCATCCTGTAACCACAGGAATGAAGCCAATATTTTTCATTAAATAATTCATTGTTGTTTAAGCCAAGCTGAGTGTTATCTGTGGCCAGAAACATCCTGTTACTAATACATTTGCAGTATATTCCATGAAATTAAAAAACTTAAATAATTTTAAGCAATCACTGCTTATAAGGAGAAAGAGATAAACGTTAAATACTTGGTAGAAAAAAATGTGACTTTCACATCTGTAATAAGTAAATACAAATGCATAGTAATTATATAAGAAACCTATCAACGTTTCAGAGAAAGATACAGAAATATGCTAGCTCGCATATTCACCAGAAATATTCCCCCGCACCAACACTATAAGCCCTTTCTTTGGTTTCATTAGGCCAGATTTATTGAGGCATAATTTATAAACAGTAAAATTCGCCCATTTTGATGTATAGTTCTAGGAGTTTTGATAAATGCATACAATCATGTAACAACTACTACCACAATCAAGACAGAGAATATTTCCATTACACTTAAGTTTTTCTTGTGCTCCTTTGTAGTCAACTCCCTCTCTGCTCCCACCTCCAGCTCCTGGTAACCACTGATCTGTCAGTGAATGGAACCACTCTGTGCCTTTTGAGTCCTGCTTCTGTCACACAGCAAAATGCATCTGAGATATCAATACATCCATGTTGCATTAATCATTGTATCAGTACTTTCTTCTTTTGAAGCCCTTAGTGATGGTGTATCTTATTGACTCACACTTTTCTACTTTTCTATGTTCTGATTACAGCTTTGACAGTATCTCTAAAGAAAGCAATCGAGCAGAATTTGTGCAATGATAAAATAATAGATCTTTTATAATTCACAGGATATGTTAAACAACAGTGTTAACTATTATTGCTGTGCAAAGAAGTCACCCCTGAGGTCTTCCACAATCCCACAGGATCTTAAATAGGAACTTATAAGAAACGATCTTTGCTGACTGCAAAGCATACTCTAGCTGAACTTAGCAAATTGTGGATATCCTGGTCCTATTTTGCAAAATCCAAAGGGGATGCCAGCAGTTTTTAGCAAAAGCTATGCCTCCTCCACACAGATGGTCTTCTACACATTAGGTCCCTGACCTTGCCAAAGCCAACACAAAGATAAGCAAAAGTAAGCTTGCTGACGACGTCCAGTTCACTCACTCTCTCACATACACACATACAGGCTTGCAGAAAAGTTATGAGGGATTTGTGGAGGAGATAAGGAAATCGTGGACTCATGGGGCCTTGCTTTAGGTTAATCACAACAATAATATCACCATAATAAGAACAGTTAACACATTCACTCATTGCTTGTTATGTGCCGGACACTGTACAAGTATTTTACCTAAACCGACTAATCCTTAAAGTTCTGTAAAATAGGTAACATTATTATTGCTATTTTACAAGCAGCACACATACAACAAAACCCTGGGGCTCAAAGAGGCCAGGGTCACAAAGCCAGAAGGTGACTACATCAGGTAACAACCAGATAGGAGAGCGTATGATTAAGTAACTATGCATTATATAGTTTAACTCTCACTCTCATCTTTCTTTGCAACAAAAACCGAGACTGTGAGATATGCCTATAAGTAGATAGACTGATAAGTACAAACTATTTGCTCAGAATGAAATGTAGTACTACAATAGTATGCATTTTAATTTATATATTATTTTTTTCAACATACATTCTGTTTCAGACTTTTCAGCATTTTAGTAATAATTATCAGGTGTACAAAATTCAGTCATTTTGATGTAATAATAATCATAGAAACACTACAGTGGCTTCCAACTTTAAAAATTACTTTGCTTATTTACTGATACTCATCTATGAGTACATTTAAGGAGAAATATATGCTTTATCTGCATGGATGGGGCTTTATTAGTCTATTAGATTTATGTATAAATGAAGTAGTTTTAAAATTGCTGATACCCGGAAACCATAGCTTAATTTTCTTTTTTTGGATAGAGTCTCTCTCTCTCTTGCCTAGGCTAGAGTATAGTGGTGTAATCATAGCTTAAGCTTAATGAATTTAATTAAGCTTAATTATTAAGCTTAAGCTTAATCATAGCTGACACTCAAACTCCTGGGCTCAAACAATCCTCCCACCTCAGCCTCCAGAGTAGCTGGGACTACAGGTGCTTGCCACCATACCCAGCTAATCTTTTATAGAGACGGGGGTCTCACTATGTTGCCCAGGCTGGTCTTGAACTCCTGGCCTCAAGTGAGCCTCCTTCCTTGGCCTTCCAAAGTGCTGGGATTATAGGCATGAGCCACCATGCCCACTTTACTTTTTAAAAAGCAAATTTAAGTAGGTAAATAATGCTTTTTTTTTTTTTTTAAATATTTGCCACTTCAAAATTACATAACTCCTACTCTGTGCTTAGCACTTTACTAAGAAGTCATTTATTCTTGTGATCCTTTGGGAAACAGTAATGGTTACACAATATTGGTTTAATCAATAATCCCATTTTCTTCTACCGGAGTATAATAAGCAGGCTTGGCTTTTCAAAATAATTTATAAATAATATAATTTACAAATTTTCACAAATGCTATTTAAAAAGCATCTTACTTTTGATATCCCCTTTTAAACTAAAGAGATTGCTTTTTAAAATTTGCAAATACATACATGATACTATACTTGTAAATTGAAAGCCGATTCCCAGGGTATCGCGTCAAAAATACATTAGAGGATATCTAAACTAGCAGGAAAAAAAAGATACACTCCTCTTACAATAATATACAGTTCATTTTTCTCTTTCTGCTCAATGCACTTCCTAGGTGATTACAGTGTGTGCTTACACCTTCAGTACCCTTTGGGAGAGATCCTCCTTTCTTTCCAGGCTTAGGTCTGAGCCTGGCAGTTACTCACTGTACCCCACTGGCTCCTGAATGCACTCCAGTATCCATCCTGCCTTCTCATCTGCAGATGTCACCAGCTCCTGCAGCTCTTTGCAGACCTTTCGGCATGACTCTTCCATATGGCAGAAGGCAGCACAAAGACCACCTGCTGTGGCTCACAGAGTTCATTAACTGGACAGGCAGAAAATGCTTCTGTGGAGCCAGGGATTCACACTTTAAAATCTTAGTGCCATCCACCCAGACACATGTCTCAAAACTACCAGGTAGGGGAGCAGACATTCTGGGAAGAATTTTGTAAATGCGAAGAACAATGACAGTTTCCTGAGCTTTAAGGGCAAAATCTCCAATTATTTTAAAATAAATCAGATATTGATATATACTTTACAACTCTTCAATTCATGTTGTCACATGTGATTTCATTTTAAGTAGGAAAATGTTTTTTTCTAAAAATAGTCACTCAAAACTGCAAATAGCAGCCAGGTACGATGGCTCTGGCCTACAATCGTAGCACCCTGGGAGGCTAAGAATTATATTCTTCCATGGAGAAAGAAGGTGTAGCTTTGTATAGACACACGCATCTCTGTCATCCCTGAAGCCCATTCTCTTAATGAAAAGTAGTGTCCGTTCAGGAATAAACATTTGATTTTGTACAATTCATGAGATGCATCAAAATTTTGATGTCATTGTGTATGTCTGATCACACATCACTCTCTTCAAGGTGGCTACAGGCTGATATTTAATAATTTAAAATCAGATCAATGATATGTGTATGTTGTATAACTGGCCTATCATCTGAAAAAGCATCTTAAAATCTCTAACTTGTGTCATACATCTTTTCTTTCTGTAATATACCTAAATTTTGCAGATTCCTTCTCAAAAAACTAACGAGTGGGAAAAATCAAGGGAAGCTATCACAAGTGGGAGAAAGTGACGGCCACCACTATTTCATGAGTACTATGTACACCACTATATGTGCTTCCAGTGAATTACTGCATTTAACCCTCAATATTCCTGTGAAGCAGGCTTATTATCCCCGTGTTATAGATGAGGAAGCTGTGTCTTTAAGAGGCTAAGCAACTTGCCCAAAGTCATATAGCTAGTAACGACTGAGCCAGGATTCAAATCCAGGTCTGTGAGAACAAAATTCTTGCCCTGCTATAGCCTTCTGCATGAAAAAAAATCCCTCTGGATTTAGGGAACAAGAAAATCAGAAGGTAAAGGAATAAATACACAGACTTCATGTTCAAATAAGATCATGTAATAATGCCATAAAAAGGGGTCATAGGGTCTCAGTGAAGATTTGTAATCATCAAGAAATTTATCACCAAGTTCACATTATAAAAAAAATACCCATTTATAATACACATGTTATTCCTTTCCAAGTGCTTCATAATACAGCATCACAAGCATAAACAGTTTGTCAATTTAGCATGATCCTTTAAGAAGTTCTGGGAGGAAAGTGCAAGCCTACCTGGGATCCACCACCAATATTTCCCCAAACTTATGTCCTCCAAACTATCCAATTCAAAACTTGAAAGGAGGCAGGGAAACAGATGAGTGAGAGCTTTTAATGTGAAGGCTTTCATTACATTCTTTTAAGATATGGTGGGGAAGGAGAAATTGAGCTTGCACAAAGAAGGAAGGTTTGGTTACTTGCACAAGATTAGACAGGAAGTAAGTAGCGGTGAAGAGAAAATAACGTTGGTGTTCTCATCTCTATTTAGTACACATTTGACTGAACTATCCTTTGAATTTTGCAAAAATTAAAGAACAGGCACCAAGAAGAATTTACTATGTACACACATTCAATGACTGAATTAAACTATCTCAAGTCTAGGTAAAATATCAGACTAATTCAGTCATTTAAAAATATTTCTCATGATAATTCCCAGAAGTTAAAAACATGTACATACTTATGAGAGCTTCTCACGTAGTAATAACCAATGGTCCTCAAGCAGGAAAAGCAAACAAAATATAGAAAACCTAAGTTAAAAAAGAAGAAGCATGCAAACTTATCTCTGTGCCTTCCACACAGAGACCGCCTCAGTTTAAAAGAGAACTTAATGGAGAGTGCTGGGGTATTCACCAGGCAGAATAGGTTGAATTTTGCATCTATTAAATGACATCTCAGGTCTTGAGTCTATTTATTTTAACTTATAGGATTTTATGTTTATTTAACAAATACACAGCTCTTATCACGCATCAAATCACTGTTCTGAAGTACTTTACAACTATTAAATGGTCTACACTTCATAATATTAGAAGGTACTGAGAATGTTAAGTCAAAGTCAGAGCTAGTAAGTGGCTGGGCTGGGATTCAAACCTAGAGAGCCTGGTCCTTTCAGTCTGTGCTCCTGACCACAATGTTATAGAGCATGGCCCTCCTCTTTATTTGTTTTAAAAGCCACACACAACAACTGCTCTGTTTTTAAGATATTACCTTTCTGGCCAGGTGCTGTGGCTCACGCTTGTAATCCTAGCACTCTGGGAGGCCAAGGCGGGCAGATTGCTCAAGGTCAGGAGTTCAAAACCAGCCTGAGCAAGAGCAAGACCCCGTCTCTACTAACAATAGAAAGAAATTAATTGGACAACTAAAAATATATAGAAAATATTAGCTGGGCATGGTGGCGCATGCCTGTAGTCCCAGCTACTCGGGAGGCTGAGGCAGAAGGATCGCTTGAGCCCAGGAGTTTGAGGTTGCTGTGAGCTAGCTGATGC
>CAUYRT010106592.1:0-13350 GCA_963574885.1 Lepilemur ruficaudatus
TTTTTTTTTTTTTTTTTTTGAGACTGAGTCTCACTCTGTTGTCCGGGCTAGAGTGCCGTGGTATCAGCCTAGCTCACAGCAACCTCAAACTCCTGGGCTCAAGCGATCCTCCTGCCTCAGCCTCCCGAGTAGCTGGGACTACAGGCATGTGCCACCATGCCCGGCTAATTTTTTCTATATATGTTTAGTTGGCCATTTAATTTCTTTCTATTTTTAGTAGAGACGGGGTCTCGCTCTTGCTCAGGCTGGTTTCGAACTCCTAACCTTGAGCGATCCACCTGCCTCTGCCTCCCAAAGTGCTAGGATTATAGGCGTGAGCCACAGCACCTGGCTAGCTATCATTTTTTTAAAAATTGATTCCTGGATTAATTATATTATGGTCTGAAGCCATCCTCTGTGTGATTTCAGTCCTTTGAAATTTGTTGGATTTTACTTTATGATTGAATATTGTCAATTTAAAAAATTGTTTTACATGTCCTCTTGTAACACATATTTATTCTGCAGTTGTAGACTGTAGGGTTCCATATATAGTTAGTAAGTCAATTAAGTTTCTTGTTTTTGTTCCTCTTATGTCTCTACTTTTTTTCTCTTCTATGAGTTGCTGAGAATTATGTGTTAAAATCTTTGTGTATATATTTATCAATTTAATTTTATTTTGAGGTTCTGCCATTAGGAATAAGAATATTTATAATTGCTATATCTTTCTGGTAAGTTGAACTTTCTGTAATTATTAATACAGGCACACCTATTTTTAGGCTCCAGTTTATTAATCTTTGTTATTTAATGGGATCATTTAGACAATTTACATTTACTATAATTACTGATATATTTGGAATTAAATATGGCATGTTATTTTGTGTTCTTCAGTTGTGCTTATTCTGTAATTTTTTCTTTTCTTCCTTTCTTGCTTATAGATTATTTATTATATTTTTTACACTGTACTAGTTCTATATATTTAGTTTATATTATTGTCACAGTTATCTTAAATTTACAGCATGCAGTCTTAGCTTATCAAAGGCTATGGTTAATCTGTATTTTTATCTTCCTCTTGGATAATACAAAGATAATTTTATCCTAAATATCCAGCCCTTTGGGGTCCCAGCTTAATCCAGGGCATATTTCCTATGACACTCATGACCTTGAACAGACTTTAGGTAGGTCATTATTTCTTTTCTTTTTTTTTTTTGAGACAGAGTCTCGCTCTGTTGCCTGGGCTAGAGTGAGTGCCGTGGCATCAGCCTAGCTCACAGCAACCTCAAACTCTTGGGCTCAAGTAATCCTTCTGCCTCAGCCTCCCAAGTAGCTGGGACTGCAAGCATGCGCCACCATGCCTGGCTAATTTTTTCTTTTTTTAGTTGGCCAATTAATTTCTTTCTATTTTTTTTAGTAGAGACGGGGGTCTCGCTCTTGCTCAGGCTGGTTGAGTGATCCACCCTCCTCGGCCTCCCAGAGTGCTAGGATTACAGGTGTGAGGCACCATGCCTGGCCTACGTCATTATTTCTTATAACTTTATGATTCTTAATTGTAGCCCAAGTTTGCAGATTTATGCAAATGACCTCAGGGCAAAAGCAGCGAAGGTCCTCTTAGAATTTTGTCCTCCCAGAATTTGGCCTGACAGTTCTCTGCTATCTGGGCAGCTCTTGAAAGCTTTTAAGATATTCTAAAAAAATGTATGATTTAGCAACTTTAAGTGAATATAGGAGGAAAGTTGGTACAAAAAAATGTATCCCATTAGAGTGGGAAGGAAGGCTATTTGTTTTCTCTTTATATATTAAAAGTAGTAAATTTTTCCTCCTATATTTGTGACAACTTTTGGAATTTTTGTTTAACTTTTTATTTGAAGATTCTGACTTTCCACATATGTTTATAAAGGTTATGACCACCTTGTGGTTGGATAAAATTTATTTATATTATCTTTTTAATTTGTTAGGTTTTTTTTATACTAAATATTTTTTAGTATAAGGTGTGTTTCATGTGGAACAAAATGGATTCTTTTTCCCAAATAGCCTAAAAGTTTACCAGGTCAATCTGTTGAAATTGTCTTCTAATGGTCTCTATTCATTTGTAATACCTCCTTTAATTTTATGTGTTATTACTTGTATTAGCATACTAACTTGTTATACTGTTATAGAATATTTTAATCTGTTTGAGGCCAGTGTATATTTATTACTCTTCCCTTAAAAATCAATATAAGTACTTTAAAATTTATAACTTTTTAATATTAATTTAATAAGAAATGATAGCATATTTATTCATAATTATAATGCCAAATACTGCCCTTGATTCATTTATGTTCATGGAAAATGAAAGCACTAACAACACTTTCCATGCCTATAATTCAGGACATATTATTCATTTAAAGATATAAACATGGTTGGCCTAAAGCAGACTAGAGGCACACACTGAAACACACACTTTTTAAAATATATATAAACTTCATTCATTTGTTCTGAGCATCCTAAGACGAAAGCATGAAGAAATAAGATCTATAACTTTCGCATTGGATGTGTAAAATAGAGAAAATATGCGTTACACAAATTTAATTCTAGAAAAATTATTGATGCTATTACAAATACTAGTAAAGAAGGCTTCTGTCATATAATTTAAAGTTCAGCAATAGAATGCATTTTCTGGATTTTTGTTCATTTTCAGAAAGTATGATATACCACTGAGATAACATATTTATTTTGTAATGGTCAATAAAAAAGTACTAAAGGAAGAAAGTCTAATATAGATAATTTTAAAAATCCATTGACTGGTTTTGACAGGAGTTTAACTAAGAAATCTTGTGCTCTTTTCAGCAGCCTGTATACTAAAATTGGAAAGAAATCTATTAATGTTCATATGATCAAAGAAGATACATTCTTTTTATTTAGGCTGACAATTCTGAGACAATAATAAATAATCTTTTTATGATGTATTAAAACATTGCACATAATCTGTTCTTAATAATAATTTTCAATTTAATTCAAGAGCGAATGTGTTTCAGGTTGCTTTAGATGTTCTCTGATCAAAAAAGGATCCTAGTAAAAATTATGATGGATGTGTAGTTAAGCTTACATCATCATTTAAAAAATCCTCCATTAGGTTATTTGTCTGCTGTTCGTCTGAGATTTTCAATCAATTTAAGAGCTCTATTAGGAAAGTCAGAAATCCTCTTCCTGATGTTAGATTTATATTTAGAGTTTGTAAGAGAGTCATTTAAAGAAAGGTTTTCTGCACTGACCCTGCAGTTAATGCCCTGTAGTTACTGTGGAGAAATGAGACAGTGATCTGAGGAAAAATTTTTCTTTTAGGATCAGCACATTCATTATTTGTGACAATCAGAACTTCTAAGACACTATGTTCCAACAATAACATCTGGGCAAAGATTATGCATAAGGAAATAAGATACTTGAACTGTTATCTTATAGATCTGAAGGCACATTTATTGTTTGTTATGCTTGTGTAGCTTAATGTTTGTGCCATTTAAAAAGATCCAGATTCATGTTACCCATTATAGCTTATGCAGTATGAAAACTAAGTAATATTTTCTTAAAATGCCAGTTAAAAATTATTCTATGGAAATTTGGAAAATAGTTTTTGAGAAACCAATGTTTTAATTTTTAGATTTAGGATAAGAACTCATTTGGAAGAAATATATGCTATGCCACAAATTTGTATATTTGAGGTAATTAAGACTGAGGCACATACAGATAGGACGAGAAGGAACTCTAACATGAATTGAAAAGTTTAGAAAATATATAAACAAAATTTTAATTATTCAATTTTAATCATATAGAATATTCCTGAGATAAAATAGTTCTTTTGAACGCTATTATCCTTGCTTTTTTGAAGTATGTTTGTCAGAAAAACTTGATGTTCTTAATTAATTTTTAAGAGATCTTGGTTACCTAAGAAGCGGAGAAAGAACCAATGTACAAATCAAGTCAGGAAGCACGCTCAAGTTCCCAAGGCTTCAGGGAAGTAAGTTTATAAGGTTGAAAAGATCCTTTTTATCATCCACCCCACTTGATGCTGTATTCCTTTTGTACTTTCCCTTTGACTGGACGTTACAGACATCCGATTATCTCTCTCTGCAGAGTGTCAAGCTCTCAGATAGCCAGAGCGAGTGTGAATCATTTCCTGTAGATAATAAAAAGGCAATTTTAAAGTAGTGAAACCAAGGTGATGTTGAAAGAAAATGCTCTAGGGAATCATAAAATAATGAACAAAGGGAGACAATTGAGGTTTAGGGCATAGAACCTGTTTGAACTTTTCAAGCATGGTCTGTGGGGATTTATTGAAAAACCAGAGATGCTATGGAGAGTCGTGGTCTTAGTTGACTGGCTACAAAACTACAGAAAGGATATATTTATATTGCAATATTTTAAATGGGAAAAAAGCTGTACATGATAGTAGTTCATCAAGAATGTGTATTTGAAGATTCAACACCTTGCTATTAACACACACATATTTTAGGACATGAAAATCATTAGTTAGAAACTTGCCCTGTTTCATACCTGATTTTAAAATATCAGAATAAACAGTAAAAAGTACACCCATGCATTGTAAGACCTGAAATTCCATGCATTGCCTTGACATCTTTGTGTCTCACAGGGATCCAAAGCCTTGGCTATGAGTTCCCTGCTGTCGCCAGGTATGCCCCATCAGCCAGCAAAATGATCCAAACAAGCCAATCGTATTCTCCCTTGGGAATCAAGGGTCATCTCACCCTCTTGTCACTGCAAAGCCTGCTTCCCACAGCCCCTGCTGGTTCACACTGCTCTAGTGTAAGCCCCTATATCCCTGCATGTTGTGCGGTGTCCTCCTACCCCAGGCTGTTAGTTTACATGACCAATAAACTATTGTCTCACCTGTCTAGCACTGGGTATTGTGCACTTGGGCATCTAGAACCTTTCAGGGCCTGGGATCCCACCTTCAACAATGAAGGTGATCAGAATAGCCTGTAGACATAACCTTTGGTGTTTCTCTTATCCCTTTCCAAATACATGCTGGCAGCTCTTTAAGCTTTAGCCAAGGCCAAATAGTCTCTTAGGAAGTTTTTTTTTTTTTTTTCCAGTCTGTGCAATGATTTGTATTAACTTTTCTCAGTGCATTGCACCACACTATTCTTCCTCTGCCTATAAAAGATAGTTCATTAAGTTTTAATCCAATACTGTAACAAAAAGAAACAATAGAGACAAAACAGTTGAAGAAATCATTATGCTTTGTATGTTTTTCCTTGAATCCAGTCCAAATTGGACTGTTTAGAAATCAGTTTCTAAGAAGAAAGACTACTTTTAAAAAATAATTTTTATGAACCCTTGTTAGTACGCAGTGGAGCAGAACTCGGTGGCACTGTATGAAGAAAATAAATCATTCTGTTTACCAAAGCTTGTAGTTACCAGTGACAAAGAGAATGGGAGTTAAGTCCATAGATTAGGGGTTGCAAACTCAAATAGTGACAGGAACCAGGCAGGTAATTAAATGGGCGAAGCAGAGTGGATGGTGATCTAATTTTAAATGTTGGCAACTAATTAAAATGTTTAAAAAATACTGTATAAGCCAAATAAAACACATCTGTGGACCACATGTACAAAGCTGACCCTAAAGCAATTTTAAAAAACGCTACTCATTGTTCAAGGCCTGCACTGTATGCCTGCTTTTCCAACAGTCGTATCATAGCTAAGGCAGTCCGGGCTGATCCCGACCTTCTTGGCACTTTTATTGAGTTAGTAATCAGAATTACAAACTACAGTGCCTTTGCCCTGTCAGTGTCTCCTCAGTGGTGCTTTTATTCCCCCTGAGACTGATGTCCCTGGTGACAGGGACTGGGTATTATGTTGCTCTCATTCCCCTTACGCTGGCAGCACTTTATGAGTATTCAGCAAATAATGATGATAATAGTAGTAGCTAGCATTAATAAGGCTCTTTTCATGAGTCAAACACATTTCTAATAGCGTATACATATGTCGACTAATCTCACAGTGATGCTGTGAGAGCAGTGCTGGTATCGTCCCACTTTACTGACAAAATACTAAGGCACAGAGAAGTTGAGTGACTGGCCAAGGTCACACAGCTGTTGAAGGGTGGAGCCAGTAAATGTGGTCAGCCTAATGCCACAGCCATGTTCTCTTAGTCACTGTGCTGCAGAAATGAATTAATTCCCTGTAATGGACTCAGGAATTTCAAAGTTTTTTTGGTACAAAAATGGCTGCCATGGCATTTATAAGTCTTAAGAAGGGAGGCTGAGACGCCATTCTGTTTTATTCCCATTCCTTAGTCCCTTTCTGTCTTTTGTCCATTTTTAAATGCTAATTAGAAATGAAATAACAGAATTAACATAACACGGTCATGCCCATAAGATGTCAATATAAGCTAGGTAATTTGTTCAAAACTCTGTTCAAAATTAAGTGGAATATTAATTAAATTCATCTCTCTGGTAATTTTGTGTGTGCAACTCACAGTTTATCAACCAAGTAGGAAATACTGAAAAGTTTTGGGAAAAGAGCTTATGAGGAAAATCCTCAGTGGTGAGAAAATTTCTCTTTCCGTAAGTGGCTGCTGCGAATAAATTACTAGTGGGAACCACAGAGAGATGGTCTCAGGGTTGTGTCTGACCCTTGCCTTGCTAGTGTCTCGTCTCCACACGGCGTAGCCTCCATTCATGCACGGAGTCTTCTCACTGTATATCCAGGATTATGCAAACATATTTGTGAGAGCAAGTTGGTCTAGAGATTGTTTTGCTCATTTTTACTATTCTTTGATTACATAATAGAGTTCATGTTTAATACACACACAATGACTGTGTTTTCCCTCTCTCAATTTTTCTGGTATGTTCTGATGCCATTTGAGAATCAGTTGGCTCTCTGGCTGCTGAGAAGTCTTAACAGTTTGATTTTTAGTGCCGGGATATATACACCATAGGAAGCTAGAGAAAAGCACAAACATAGGGTCCTTGGTCCCATCCATCCCAATTCCTTTCCTGGCCAGAATAACTTCAAATATGTCTGTACAGCTGCACATGGCCCTTGGACACAGCCCTTTGCATGGCTGTGGACATGATGAGGCCCCTTTGACGTCTGTCTTCAAGGCTTCCCACTGGTGCTGAGGCTTAAATCCCACCTCCACCCCACCACGTACATCTGCACCTAACATTTCGCCTCGCCACCTTAGATTCCAGCCCTTGTGCTGGCAGTCAAACCTTGTCTGTCTTCAGTCCTGTCCCCTCAGGACTGTGTGTTCTTTGAAATGATAATAGGTGCTAATGGAATAATTTGATAGACTAATCTCTGATAATGTTACTCTTCTCAGGTAAAAGTCAATTTTAGCCTAGTTGAAATGCACAGCACCTTTAGAAGGTCTTTAAGGAGTGACAGGAAAATTAGAAATTTCTGACAGACCAATCAAGAGGAGATATTTTGGTGAGTGAAGCCTTTTATAACTCTACAACTTATGCCAGCTAAGTAGAGAGCAGCTCCTCCTAACTCTTGATGTGCTCTGATTCGTGTAACAGTGACCTGGTCATTGATCTCTCTCTTGCACGCACACCCCACACGCAGACACACAGGCACACACTCTCTCTGGCCCTTTCTCATCCCCCCCCCCAAGGTGTGTAAACATTAACTCACTTGTGGACTGACTGAAAACATAGCAATGAAAAGATGTGAATTCAAATAGCATAACAAAAATGAATTAAAATATTTATCCAGTTTAATTTGACATTTAAAAATCTTTTAAAATTCCATCACTGAAAACTAGTATTAGTTAATACATATTATCGAGACATATGTATGGAATTCAAAATCTGTGCATGCAGAGACGGAGTTGCAAGAAGGGAAACTGACATGTATTGTGCTCCTACTGTGTGCCATGCCTCCTGCAAGTGCCTGCCACAAAGTTTTATGTAATCTCATACACTAATTCTGTGAGGTATTATTATATGCATTTTAGATAATATGAAACTGAGACTCATGGAAGCATAGCAACACAGTAAGATCATACAAGGAAGGATTCTTTTCCAGATTTGAACACACGTGACACTTTCAGTAGTGTCATGCTGACAGGTAAAAGCATTTTCAGAATGTGAGCAACACAGAATTTCACTAGGTAAAGAGCTGTCTTATTTATAACACGTATGACTATTCAGGTGTTGAAAATATAAACAAAAGCAAAACAGTAGAATCCAGAGAAAAATAGGCAAAAGGAAAGGATTGATAAATCATAAGGTAAAATAGTCAGTATCTTAACCAAAAGTTCTACTTCAATAATATATAAAGAAATCCAAGTTACATAGTAATCACAGTTTTAACCAATCAATTTGATAGACTCTAAAAATTATATTAAATTCTGGAAGGAAGTAAATTGTCCATAAATGCTAATGGATAATTTGGTACCTCTATCAACAGAAATTTGTTAGTATATATCAAAAGTGTATGACCAAATTATCTTTCTAAAAGAAACTTACTTTATGAGAATAATCAGGGAATCACACTAAAGTTTATGTATAAAGATGCATAATCTGATGAAGCCCCAAAACTTTCAACAACCAAAGTATTTCACTGTTGAGGAATGGTTAAACATATTTTGTTATGCCCATTGATGAATGTTATGCAGTCATTTAAATGGTCACAAAACAAGGTTAAGTAAAGAAAAAAATTAATAATATATGTGTGCATGCACAGATACATATATTAATTTATAAAATGCTACATATTCCTATGTAAGACAGCCTATAAAATGTTATTAATATTTGAGCAATGTTTATGTACCCGGGGATGCTTTTAATATTCAACTTCACACTTTCTTTGAATTTGGATAATCGGCATGTATTATTTTAAAAGTATTTCATAGATAAATATGATGCTCGTAAAAGAGAGAGGCTGCATGTGCCATGACAACATTGGCCATTGGCTTGCTACAGGATAAAGGCAGAAAGCCCGCCAGTCCTGTTTTTCCTTGATTGCTAGGTATATTACGACAATATGGCCCTGGCAAACAATGCCCAGTGTTTCTGTGCACTGACAGGGGAAAAGGAAAAGGGTGACAAGTGCTTCTCAAAGCTGGAAAACCAGGATTGATGCTGGGACTTCATCCAGGGCATGCAAAGCCACTCACAGAAGAAGCAAAGGAACAGTAAGATATCTCGATGCTGCCCTAGCCTGGAAAACAGCATGCTTTACTGCATCTGTGTGCCAAGGCGCCGTCTATACTCAGTCTCAGGAACTCCCCATAGCTTTATTTCCTTGAGGATGGTAAAAGAGAATCAACCACCTCTTAGTACTAGCCGAAAGGCCTCTAGGCCTGCTGGGCAAGGGCACTTAGGTGAGAATCACTCTCAAGTGGCTGATTTAGGTCAAGGTCTTTTGTGTCGGGGCAGGTGCACGCTCTGGCCTCTGTGGCCATCCCAAGAGCCCCTGAACCCAAGGAGCTTTTCTAGTGTTTTCCAACCTCTCTGCCAATGAGAAATAAATACCAAAGTTTTTTTATATTAAAGTGTGAGAATTCTGCTTCTATCCCTAATGGTAACAGAGACTGGATTTGCTCATTCACCTTAAACACTAAAAATCCAGACAAAATACGTCAAGCAATGGGTTGCAGGAATAGGACAGAACAGGGTATTGATCCCTGAGAGAGGGGAAACGAACAAGATAAGTACCAATGATTCTCCCACTTTACTGCCTGGAGGAAGTTTCCATGTCACAGTGCAAAAAGAGAGAAGACGGGGGAGTCCAGTAGTGTCCCTGAGTTGGAGAGGCAGACTGCAAAATTCCATGAGGCCTAGGTGGAGGCAGTTTGCAGGGCAGAGTACTAGAGAGGAAAGAGCTACACACACACACACACACACACACACACACACACACACACACACACACACAGAGCTGCACAGACAGTTTTGGAGGCCTGCACAGGGTTTCCCTCGAGTCTTCAGCTGATATTGATCAGTGCATGTTCTGAGGAAACAACTTGAGGCCAGGGAGAGAACTATGAGAAAGGCAGACAGAACAATCCACAATGCTTGCACTTCTAATGCATGGAAAATCAGGTAGAGTACTCAAAAGGGCCTTTGGTAGTGGTCCAAGTCAGTCTAGAACAAAATCTGTTCTGGTCCCACCTAAGAAAGTTAAAAAGCCTTGAAAGGATTAAACTGTTTCTCAGTAATTTATCTGTACTCCAGAAAAAAGTTTGAGTATAAAAAATCCAATATTCCATAAGGTAAAATTCACAATGTCTGGTATTGCATCCAAAATCATGCAAAGGAACAGGAAAATGCAACCAATAATGGGAAAAATTAATAGGACAGAAGTGAGACAGAAATGACACCAATGGTAATAGAATTAATAGACAAGGACATTAAGAGTTATTATAAATAGATACCACATACTCAAGAAGGTAGATGAGAGAATGAGCATATTAAGAAGATATATGGAAGATATGAAAAAACATTTGAACTTGAGATTAAAAAATACATGTCTGGGATAATATATTAGATGTAATTAATTAACCACAGATCAGGCATTATAGAATACATGATTAGTGGTTATGTGGACATGATAATAGAAACGATACAAACTTAAACCCAGGGAAAAGAGACAAAAAGAATGTGTATCAGTGAGCTCTGGGACAACTTCAAATTTCCTGATATATGTGTAATAAGTCCCCAAAAGGGAAGAGGAAAACACAGAGAAACTATTTGAGAAATAATAGTGAAGAGAATAAGACAAGCCACAGACTTGGATAAAATATTTGCAAAATTACATCTGATAAAAGACTTTTATAAAAGATGTACAAAAAATTCTTAAAACTTGACAATAAGAAAACAACTGAATTAAAAATAGGCCAAAGACCCGAACTGACATATCACCATAGAAGATATACAAATGGCAAGGAAGTATATGAAAGCATGCTCAACAACATATGTCATCAGGGGAATTCAAATTAAAACAACAATGAGGTACTACTAAACACCTATTGGCCAAAATTCCGCATGCTGACAATACCAAATGCTGATGAAGATGTGGAACAACAGGAACACTCCTTCATTGCTGGTGGGAATGAAAAATAGCACAGCTATCTTGGACCAGCAGTTTGTCAGTTTCTTTAAAATCTAAATTTACCATGCAATCTAGCAATTACACTCCTTGGTATTTACCTAATTCAACTGAAAACTGATTTATACACAGAACCTGTGCATGGAGTTTTATTCATAACTGCCAAACTTGGAAGCAATCAAGATGCCCTTCAGTAGGTGAGTGGATAAATAAGCTCTGGTAAATCCAGACAACAGAATATTATTCCGCACTAAAAAGAAATGAGTTATCAAGCCATAAAAAGACATCAGAAAGCTTAAATTCATATTAATAAGTTAAAGAAACCAATATGAAAAGGCCACATACTGTACGATTCCAACTATATGACATTCTGCAAAAGGCAAAACTAGGAAGACGGTAAGAAGGTTAGTGCTTGACAAGAGTTAGGAAGCAGGGAGACATACCTGGGTGGAGCACAGAGGAGTTTTAGGGTAGTGAAAGTACTATGTATGATACTACAATGTCAAAAAACACAGAATGTACTACATTGAGTGAACCCTAATGTAAACTATGGGCTTCGAGGGATAATGATGTGTCACAGCAGGCTCGCTAATTGTAATAAATGTACCACTCAGATGAGGGATGTCCATGGAGGGGGAGGTTGTGTGTGTGGGGAAACAGGGGACATGGGAATTCTCTATATGTGGCACTCAATTTTCTGTGGACCTAAAAGTGTTCCCAAAAATAGTTTATTAATTAAAATAAAGATGGCAAAATTTTTTCAAATTTGATAAAAATGATAGACACTCAGAGATTCAAGAAATTCAAGGTCTAAACACACACAGAAGGACTACAGCACAAATATTCTAATCAAATTGTTCATAACCAGTGATAAGAAGAAAATCTTAAAAGCACTCAGAAAAAATAAAGGCACACTATGTACGTAAGCATAAAGATAAGAATGAGAGCAGACTTTTTCTCAGCAATAGTGTAAGCCAGAACAAAAGCAACATCTTTAAAGTATTTAAAGAAACAAATCCGTCAATATATAATTCAATGTCCCATGAAAATATCTTTTGAAAAAGAAGGTAAAATAAAGCCTCCTTCAGAAACACAAAAGCTCAAAGAATTCACTAGTAGACTTGGACTCCAAGAAATGATAAAGGAAGTTTTTTGGGCAGAAGGAAAATGTTACTAGATACAAATCTAGGTATACAAAAAGGAAAAAAAAAACCACTGGAAATGACAAAATGTGGGTAGATAAAAGATTATTGTGCTTTTCCCTTATTTAAAAAATCTCTTTAAAATATAATTGAGTGTTTCAAAGTAACAAGACTGTATCTTGAAGTTTATAATATATGCAGAAATAAAATGAATGATTAGAACAGGACAAAGGCTGAAAGAGGGGAAATGAAAGTACAGTGTGGGAGGGCTCTTTGTACATGAAGTAGGTTAACTTTAATTGACTGGGTTCAGCAAAGATATGTTACATTGGACACCAAATACAGGAAGTATAGGGGAAAAGTGATTAAATTGTACTTTATTGAATGAAATTAAAATGTTTCTTTTTCTAACGACTGTTACAGAAATGAAAAGGCAAGTCATTGACTGGAAAAAATAGTTTCAAAACATGTATCTGACGGTGGACTCGTATCTAGACTACATTAAGAACTCTTACAACTCATATCAGTAAGACAAAAACCCAATTTAAAAATGGCCAAAAGATTTGAACACTTTACCAAAGAAGATATAGGTATATTATATTAGCACATATATAGCATGGAAATGTAAATTAAACCACAAGAGACTCATACATGATCTGTAGATCACTAATATTTTTTCCATCTCAAAATTTTAGTAAGCTTTTTATTTTGTAATATTTTTTAATTTACAGAAAAACTGCAAAGAAAGTATGGAATTCATGCATGTACCTAATCCAGTGTTCCTTATGACTGCAGTCCCCAAACCTTGGGCTGTGGACCAGTACTGGTCTATGGCCTGTTAGGAAGCAGGCTGTATATCAGGGGATGAGCAGCTGGCCAGTGAGGAAAGCTACATCTTTATTTACAGCTGCTCCCAATTGCTCGCATCACCGCATAAGCTCCACCTCCTGTCAGATCAGTGTTGACATTAGATTCTCATAGGAGCACTAACCCTACTGTAAACTGCACATATGAGGGATCTAGGTTGTGCACGCTTTATGAGAACTGAATGCCTGATGATCTGAGGTGGAGATGAGATTGCTCAAGATTTGACTTTTTGGAGCAATCTATCATATTATTTATTCTATTATTTCAAAATATTAAGGGGGTACACATATTTTTGTTACATGAGTAG
>CAUYRT010106593.1:0-33442 GCA_963574885.1 Lepilemur ruficaudatus
GAGCAAGAGTGAGACCCCGTCTCTACTATACATAGAAAGAAATTAATTGGCCAACTAAAAATATATATGGAAAAAATTAGCCGGGCATGGTGGCACATGCCTGTAGTCCCAGCTACTCGGGAGGCTGAGGCAGTAGGATCGCTTGAGCCCAGGAGTTTGAGATTGCTGTGAGCTAGGCTGATGCCACGGCACTCACTCTAGCCTGGGCAGCAGAATGAGACTCTGTCTCAAAAAAAAAAAAAAAAAAAAAAAAATCCCAGCTCTGCCATTTATTAATTGTGACTTTGGGAAGCCACTGAACTTTTTTATGCCTCAGGTTATTTATCTGTAAAATGGAATAAGAGAAGTGCCTCCCTTATTTGGTTATTGTGAGGTTTAACTAATTGAACACATACAATGCCCTCAGAACAGTACCTGACACCTAGTAGAAGCTGTGTAAGTGCTAGCCTTTGCTGCTGTGGTTATTATTATCATTATTATGTTTAGATAAATGTCAGAAGAAGTAAATATGCCAGAGTTTTAAGTGCATCTCAGAGTTACTTGATTATACATGATTTTCATTTTTAAAATTTCTACATTTTAAATCATGGGTTTATATTCCTTTTTATATCAAGAAAAAGTATTAAATTCACAATGTGAAGTATGACTTTCTGGGTTACTTGACTGCTTATATTAAATGTAAGAAAGCTAAATGGGAAGGTAAATTATCTGCAGGTGGCTTGGTGAACAGGAAATTAGAACAGGGTACAGAAGAGGACAGTTGTTGTACAGAAGAGGACAGTGATATGGATGTCCTCAGTGAGAATGGCCAAACATGTGTCGTGCAACATTTCAATGCACAAACTGTGGACAAGACATTGCAGGGGTTTATTCCCACCTCAGCCATTTAAAAGGTATTTAACATTGGAAATGTTTCCATGTTTGTAAAATGAAGGTAAATACATACCTGGTTGGATGGTTTTGGGGTTTAAGTTATTAAGTTTATGTAATAAACTTTGCAATAGTAGGTATTCATTAATGGTACCAAAGAAGCAGGGAATCAAAACTAAGGTGATGAGAAAATTCCCAGTTGCTGATCAGGATTTTATTCCTCCTACCACACAGTGATGAAGAAACACAATTTCACTTATGTTCTTGGGCTTCCCTTTTCCCCATGCTTACCATTTTCTTCATGTTAATACATTCATTTTTGAGTCTGAGTACAAATATACTTGAGTTGATTACTGCTTTAAACATGCTAATGGAATGTCTCTCAAGACGGCATTGATTTTACTGAACAGAAATGTAAAGGCAAGTCTTAAGTAAGGGATTTACAGGTTGAAGATAATTTTGGTAATGTCATTATATATACTGGAATATAATGTTCTAGTGTTGACTCTTCTGAATCATAATGCTTATATTTTTGCCCCTTAGAAATTACAGATAATAGCTTGATGAGCAAAGTTGTGGTGGAGTCATGAGAAGTTCTTCTAATTCTATATTTGTCCTGCTTCCCTTTAAGGAAAGATACTTGTCTTTATCTTTCTTAAAGTAATGCTTGGTAGGTATTTTTTTTTTATTTGGAGGAATTAATTTGACCTTAGTCAAGTTTACATAATAGTGACTTACATTAGAAATAGAATCACATGTTCAACTGCCTTTTAAAAGTAAGAACATTGCAATATAACTTGTTAATATATTATTGCATCGGAGTCAGTCAGGGAAGAAGAATCCTATGAGTGAAATAGAATAAAGCTTTTACTATGGCCCTATACAGTTGTGGAAACTGCTTAAGCATTCTGTGTATGGTTGCTGCTTCAGAGTCTGAAATCCACATTAAGAGGCTGAAATCCACAGGGCCAGAAGTCAGAATGGAAAGATGAATGTGACATAGGGGAGGACAAGTACAAATTGGAACCTGTGAGGTCAAACTGGAACTTGTGTCTGTCTCTTGCTGCTTTCTGACTTCTAAGACAGATGACATGTAGGGTAAGCCGGTGCCCTTCATCAAAGTGTTCCCCACATGTCTGGACCAGGATTCGGAGCAACTGAACCAGGTGATCCAGTGGGAGCTGAAGGAACCACAAGGCCTGGCTGCTTGTGCTCCATGTCCATGAGACAGGCCAGCATATCAGCTGTTTCAGGCATGAGCACAGCTGGGTCTGGCCCTGCAATGACCTTCAGAGCATATAAATGGTTACTTGTTTTCATTTCTGCCTTCTAAATATTGTGCAGATTTCTCTCTTAGCCAACACTAACTCAAGACCATAGAAGGAAGGGAATTCTGGGAAATACAGTTCTAGGCTTAGCTAAGTTAACACACTGGCAGCCATCACAGTCCATCTCTTTACAGCTTGGCCATCCCCTGAAAGTGTGGGATGTGGCTACCCTTCTTTTAACCATATTTAACTTCCAAATAAAGATATTATAATAGCAGAATTATTCTTTTGCCTAACTTGATGTACCTGTTCTAGGTGTACCAAAAACATGCCAACTCTTTTCTCAAAAGAAGATATAAAGTCTCTTTATCCATCTCTGGGTAATATTCATTTCTCTTCTCAGTCATACTCTCCTTTTTATGCCCTATAATTTCAATATTGACATAACAAATTAGTTAATGTTAACACTTTCATGTTGAATGATAGGAAAATGGTAAGGAATTAAAAAGGAAAGAAAAGAATTGGTTAATATATACACAAATATATTTGCACCAAAATAAGGAAAAAAATACTACTAAGTATTATATTCCTTGTTTCTGCAGTTGGTCATGAGGTCGTCTGTGGTATTTATAATTACTGTCTTCTTTAGGGCCTTGGGTGGTATAGTAAGACCAGTGAATTCTCCAACCATGAGCCCATTTTCATGCTTCATTTGCTATAAAATGAGTTCCTTGCTTAAGCAATGCTGTGTGGAGTACCATGATGGTGAAAATTACCGTGATGAAAAGTTATTCTGTAAGTTCACCAGTGGAGGTTTTGGCATAAGCTTTGTGGACAGGAAAGGCAAATTCGTATCTACAGCAGTATCTGTTCCAAGGAGAATAAACATTGAGAATAGACAAAACACTGTCCTCTCTTCTGTGATGAAAGTACTCCAGTGTAATTGACCCGTTACCAGGTAACTAGCTAACTTTCTTCCACCCTAGCCCACAGGAATGGTACCATTTTGGGAGCTCAGTGTTGTTCTGTGCAGTTGGCAGATTAGCTTAGTGTTGGTCCATGTTGCTAAGCCCATGCATAACTTTCATCCCTACTAACATGGCTACTTTGTTCATGAGGCCATTGGGCAAGGATGGCTGTCTGGAGAAAGCAGCTGACTGATACTGCAGCATGAGTCATCTTTTTTTGAATATTCACTCAAAGACAACTATTTCTATATGCTGTGCTCATTCAAGGAGATCTATTCACATACTTCTTCCTTGTCATTAATTTTTAAATCATATTCCTTCTAAGTCCTTGATCATTCAGCCAAGCTATTAGCACCAGTCTGTGAATCTCTATAGATTCATACTTCATACTTTCTCTCTTTCTAAGCGAAATAAAGAACCAGGTGTACTGCTCAAAGTTCTGCCGACTCTCTTCCTTCATTGCCACCCTGGAGTGGGACTGTGGTACTACAACTATCCATTTTTGGGTGGTATCAGCATACTGTGCAGAACTAGCTATACATAGGGTTTGAATTTCCTTCTTCCCTCGTCAACTGGGGTCATAGGGAACTCCCCATGAGGTCACAGGTGTGGATTTAGACAGACTAATCAGTGTAGCAGGATAGCAGGAGTGTAGGTTGGGGCATGTCATGCAACTTGTGCCTTTGGGAGCTGCTTTTAAGCCTTATCTAATATGTGTCACTTCCATTTGATAGTGGAATGTTGCTGTGCATGCCCAGATTTTTGGCTTGATGAGTTTGACAACAACCAGGTCATAATGGGAAGCTTAGGTATATCACCCATTAACATTTTAATCAAAAAAACCATCCCTGCATCTTCTAAATTCTTTATGGTGGCACTAATCTCTGCCATTCCTCCAGGAAGCAGTACTGCTTTGGGTTTACTATTTTGGTAAGCCAGGTAGTTCTAATGGTTTCCAATTGACCTTTCCCAGTAAAATAGCACTTATTATACTATAGTGGTGGCCTATGGTCAACTCTTCAGTCTCTAGCAGAGCTGGATAGCAAGTCAATGGCTGCTTCCCCAAAAGAGAATAGTTATCTGCAGAGGATGGCATATCTTGCTTCAAAATCTGGGAAGTCTACATTGTGATTCACTTTATAAGGAGCCCATCAAAGGCTTGATACTGGATTTCTATCTGCCACAGACACTTATTTCAAGCACCAGTGAATCTTCTGGGTTCAAATGGCAGAACTGCTTGGGTGACAGCCTAGGCCTATTGCAGATTCCTACTGTGCTGGCTCCCATTCACAACTGGCAGGCTTTTGAATTACCTATACTAGTAGTGAAGTATATGTTACCTTCAAAATCAATGTACACAGAGCCCTTTCTTAAAGGGTAGAAGGGCCCAGATGCAGCAAATTCTTTTTTACCCAAGAAGGAATATCTTGACATGTCCCAGACCACTGGACTCCTAGGAGTTTCAGTTGAGGAGGCAGGCCCCTGAATTTTTGTGGAATGTGTATCCCATCCTCTGGCATGCTTGTGACTTATCAAGGTCTCTAGAATAGAGACCTTGTTACTGCCTGCTTACCAGATCCAGTAAGCATAATATCATCAACAAAGTGGACAAGTATGTTGTCTTGTGGAAGGAAAGGTGATAAAGTTCCCTGTGGACTAGATCAGTGGTTCTTAGCTGGGGGAAATTTTGCTTTCCAGGGGACATTTGCCAATATTTGGAGACATTTTTAGTTATCACAAGTGAGAGTTGAGGTACTATTGGGATCTGGTGAGTAGAAGCCAGTGATGCTCCTAAACGTCCTATAACATGCAAGACAGTCTCCTGCAACAAAGACTGGCCCCAAATGTCTACAGTACTGAGTTTTGAAAAACCCTGGACTAGATTGAAATAGCCCGAAGGTAGGATAGTATTAATAAATGAAGCAGAAAACTGCTTCAAACTGTTCTTTACTAACAAGTGTAGAGGAAAAAAGCATTCACCAGTTCAATAGTTGAATACCAGGTGCCAGAGTGTGTTGATTTAATCCAGTAAGGAAACCACCTCTGGAATAGCAGCTGTTATTGGCTTTGCAAACTGATTAAGTTTTGATAACTTATTGTCATTATATAAGATTCATCTATCTTCTGCACAAAGTAGGTGAGTTGAATGGAGATGTGGTGGGGGTTACCATCCCTGCATCTTCTAAATTCTTTATGGTGACACTAATCTCTGCCAGTCCTCCAGGAAGCAGTACTGCTTTGATTTACTATTTTGGTAAGCCCAGGTAGTTCTAATGGTTTCCAATTGACCTTTCCCAGTAAAATAGCACTTATTATACTATAGTAAGTAGGTTATACTTATTATTATATGTATGTTCTGGCAGCTGCTGAGTGTGTGTATTCTAGGACTGTGGAAGTTACCACAAGATGGGTTTGGGGACCCGCTAGTTCCACTGTGAACTGGACCTGGTCCAGAAGTCATTGATCATCTGATTTCCATAAGCTCCTGCTCTGATTGGTGGAACTCAGTGGAGTTTTGGGTCTCTAGGAATTACTGTTAGCTTGAAGATAGTTTGAAGATGCGGGTGAAAAAAATCCAATGCATAATCACTCTAGTAAATTGCTGCAGTTCTGTCTGTGGAAAGGGAAGATTTTTAGTGTGCATGTTTCGGTATATAGCAGTGTCCTTCGAGGACATGTAGCCTCTCCTTTATTCGAGGGATTCTGAGTCTTTGAAGTAATTCAAGTCTGGAAGTTGTTTGACGGGCTGTGACCCTATATTTTTATTTAAGTCACGATATGAGCAGCAAAAGCACTTGACCTAGGACGTAACATTTCTGGATTCCAAATCTTGCATTTCACCTGTGGCAAATGATAACACAGAACCATGGAGGGAAGTCAGTTTGGGAAACCATAGTTGCAGCTTAGTTAAGTTGACAGTACGAAACCACCACAGTTATGTTGAGTACAAAGAAGTTGTTATTATTACTCATATTGACCATGGGTAATTTAACTTTTCAAGCGGATTTATGTTGCTTATATATAGTGATACAAGTTATTGCTACAGTTTAATTTTCCACGTGGAACAGCTGAGCTCAGGGCCACGGAATGGCTATATAGGCTGTGTACAAGTCCACGGGGCACCATTCACATGGATTAGAATGTGACAGGTGTCCCCTGAATTTTTGCAGCACAGCAGCCTGACTGGAGTTAATAGGTGACTCAGTGTGACCAACACATCGTGAGGATATTTTTGGCTTTTGAGGGTTTGAGATTTTCTTAATTAAAATGTTAATAGGTGATGTACATTTAGAAGGATTTAGCTTTTGATAACTGTATATGCAGGGAAGTGATATTGTACAATTTCTGTTGTTTTATGTAACACATAGGAGATGTTTTTCTCTGTAAATTTTGGACAAGTGTTAAGTTTTTGATAAATTAAATGCCTCTGAGCAATAGTATCCTCCCTCCTATAAAACAGCTAAAAATCTTTGTTTGTATTACATGTATAGTTAAAACAATTGGGTGTATAGATTCAATATTCAGGATTATGGTGTGGTTTTTCATTCTCTTTAGTATACAAGCATCCAATGATCACATAAAAGCTGGGCAGTTAAGCTGGACATGGTGGCTCATGCCTGTAGTCCCAGCTACTTGGAAGGTTGAGGGTGGAGGATCGCTTGAGCCCAGGAGTTCAAGAGTATAGTGAGCTATGATTGCGCCACTGCACTCCAGCCTGGGAAGTAGAGTGATACCCTGTCTTTAAGAAAACAACAACAAAAAACAGGCATTTAAATTACAGTTGTTGATATTGTCAGGTAACAGTTTGATGGTAGCTGTTTTAAATTAAGATTAATAATATTTACATACAGGGAAATGAAAAAGGTTTTTTTTTTTTTTTTGGAATATAATTCAATGAGTTTTGATAAAAATATATAGCATCCCCAATCAAGATAAAGAACATTTCTATCATTATCCCAGAAAGTTCCCTTCTGCCTTTGTTTAATCGGCATCCTGCAACCTTCAAGGTAATTCTTCTTATTTCTATTAGTATAGATTAGATTTGCCTGTTCCAGAACTTCATATAAGTGGAATCAAGCAACATATTTTTCCTACTTACTTCACTTACATCGTCTGTGAGTTCATCCATGTTATATGTATCAATAATTTATTCATTTTTGTGAAAATATATATAAATATAGGAAAATTTGTTCGTCTGTCCTTTATTGATGAATATTTGGGTTGTTTCCAGTTTGGGACTTTTGGGAATAGAGCTGTTATGAGCCTTCTTTTATAAGTCTTTGTGGACTCATATTTTTATTTCTTTTGGGAAAATGTAGGAGTAGAATTGTTGGGTTGTAGCAAAGGCATATATTTAATTTTCTAAGAAACTGAAAAAACATGAAGGGACTTCAAAAAGTTCATGGAAAAAAGGAATTAAAAGATAAAAATAAAAATATAAACTTTATTTCTCAAGATAAGCTCCATCAAGTTCAAGATACTTTTGTAAGTGATAATACCAGCCATTTAGACCATCCCTAAAGAGCTGAAGGTCCTGGGAATTTATGTCAATATATATAGTATTTTTTACATTGTTAATTGAAGAAAAATGGGTGCCCTTTAAAGATTTTTTAAAATTAGGAAACAAAAGAAGTCAGAGTAGCCAAATCAGGACTGTAATGTGGATACCTAGTGATTTTCCACCAAAACTCCTGAAAAATTGCCCTTGTTTGATGAGAGGAATGAGCAGAGGAACACTGTTGTGTTAGAGAATAACTCTTTGGTGAAGCTTAATTGGATGTAAAGCTTTTCTGCTAAAGCTTTGGCTAACTTTATTAGAACACTCTCACAGTAAGCAAATGTTGTTGTTCTTTGGACCTCCAGGAAGTCAACAGACAGGAGTAGGTGGCCAAGATGGTGGACTAGAAACAGCCTGCATACACCATTCTCATGGGAAGGATTGAAAGTTGCAAGTAAATGTTCACCTATGGATGGATCCTCTTAGAGCATTGTAAATCATCAGAGAAGCAACTAGAGATACCCACAGTGAAGGAGAGGGAAACAAAGTGAATTGCTCAGCAGGATCCTAGGTATCTGGGGAAGGCACCTGCATGTGGGGAAAGAACAGAGAAGAGAACACCAGGGCTCCATAGTCCCCCCACGGACCCTGCAACCCAAGCTGTGAGGGAGCCTCCCCACTATTGCAGGCCTTCAGACTGATCAGAGAGGTTCTTGAAGACTGTGCAGCAACATTGCACCAGAGAGTAGGCACAGCAAGGTCTCAGTGGCTTCCAATCCCAGATGACTGCAGCTGCTGACACCATTCTGAGCTTTTGGCCCCAGAGTTCCCCTGTCTACACAGGGTCTGGCTCCACTGCAGCTACCCCCACATCATTCCTGCTGGACTGGAGAGAGAGTGGGAAGGCCAGGCTCATGAAAGAAATCAAAGATGACACAAACAGTGGAAAAACATTCCATGCTCATGGATTAGAAGAATCAACATAGTTAAAATGTCAACACTGCCCAAAGTGATTTATAGATTTAGTGTAATTCCCATCAGAATACCAACGATATTTTTAACAGATCTAGAAACAACTGAGTCATAAATTTAACATGGAATCTGAAAAGAGCCAAATCAATCCTAAGCAAAGAGAACAAATCTGGAGGCATCCTATTACCTGACTGCAAATTATACCACCAGGCTATAATAACCAAAACAGCACGGTACTGGTATAAAGGTAGACACAAGACCAATAGAACAGAATAGAGAACCCAGAAATAAAGCCATATAGCTACAACCAACTAATTTTCCACAAAGCAGACCAAAAACATACACTGGGAAAAGGATGCCCTATTCAATAAATGGTGCTGGGAAAACTGGATAGTAACATATAGAAGAATGAAATTATATTCCAACCTCTCCCATGTACAAAAACTAACCGAAGATGGATTAAAGACTTAAATGTAAGGCATGAATCCATAAAAATGTGAGTAGAAAATGTAGGAAAAACTCTCTCGACATCAGCCTAAAAAAAGAATTTGTGGCTAAGACCTCAAAGGCAAATACAACAACAGCAAAAATAAATAAATGAGACTTAAATGAATTAAAACTTTCTGCATGGCAAAGAAAATAATCAACAGTAAATAGACAGCCTACAGAATGGGAGAAAATATTTGCAAACTGTGCATCTGACAAAAATTAGAAGCAAAGAAGATTGTTGGATGATTATTGCTGTACTGAAGCAAGGCAAGGTAACAATTTGATCTAAGTGGTAAAGGTAAAGATGTAGAGTAGTGAATGGATTTGTGATATATTTTGGAGTTAAAGTTGACTGAATTTGCTTGTAGGATTTGATATGGGGTGAGAAACAAAGGAACCAAAAGTAACTTCTGGATTTTTAGATGTCAAACCATTTAATAAGATGAGCAATGCTGTGGGAAGAGCAAATTTGGGATTGGAAATTAAGAGTTGTGTTTGGCTGTGATGAATTTGGTGTGCTTATTAGAATTCCAAATGGAAATGTCATGTAGACAGTTGATATACAAGTCTAAAATTCAAGGAAGAGTCACAGTGGAGATAAAGTTTGGGAGTCACATGATATAGATAATATTGAAAGTCACATGACTGAGTAAATTTACGTAGGGAAAATGTGTAGCTAGAGAAAAGGAGGGACTACTGAAAATATAGTTAACTAAATTGACATGGTTACCTCCCTTTGCTACAAACACATAGACTTTATACTTTTAAAATGTAATTTTAAAAAGTTTATTAAGTACATAACTGAGCTTTAAAGGAGGAAGGAATGAAGAGAAATTTAAAGCAGAATGGTGTGCACAAGCTGACAGCAGGGCAGTCCTTAGGGGTTTTGGATCCAGCATGAGAGTTGTGGTTCCAGTGGAGATGTGGTTCCAGTACCTTCATGAAGACAGATGTGGCATCAGTACCGCCTGTGCTGGAGGAACTAGAAATGAGCCTCCTGTATGAAGGTCAAAGCCTTGATAGCTTTATCTCCATGCAGAAAAAAACTGGGAAAATCTCTGCCCCTCAGTTGAGGGAGCTGACAAGAAAGCTTGCCATTTATCTAAGGCCTTAAATTTAAGGGGAGAGATAGTTACTCTAAATAAATAAAAACTTCAGCTCTCTGTTGTATGTGGAGTAGAAACCCCAAACTATGAAATTAACATGAAAATAATTTCATGACTATGGTAGACTCTGGTAGAAACAAATGAAAAAAATGCTTAGTAGAATTACTTTCAAAATCCGGGCTCATGGGACTGTCACCAAAAAGAAAAAAAGAAAAGAAAAGTAAAGAAAATTACAGATTACATGAGGAAACTAACCACCTTTGGAGAGAGTTAACAAATGTGCAAAATAAAAATACCACCCTGGCTGGACACTGTGGTTCACAATCCTAGCACTTTGGGAGGCCGAGGCGGGAGGATCACTTGGGCCCCAGAGTTCAGGACCAACTTGGGCAAGCAAGACCTTGTCTCTACAAAAAATAAAAAAGTTATCTAGGCATGGTGTGGTTCATACTGTAGTCCCAGCTACTTTGAAGGCTGTGGCAGGAGGATTGCTTGAGCCCAGGAGTTTGAGGTTGTAGTGAGCTATGATCACACCACTGCCCTCTATCCTGGGAAACAGAGCAAGACCCCATCACAGAAAAAAGAAAAGAAAAGAAATACCACCCCAAGAAATAATGCAGCAATCTAATCTGAAACAAGGCAGAATATAAATTTAAAATAAAATTTTCTAAAAGGCAGGAATAAAAACTATAATAAAAAAGAGGAATAAGCTGATTTAAAAAAGAATTAAATAGGACTTATAGAAATGAAGTACACAGAATGATTAAGCAGCAGATTATACCCAGCCTAAGATAGACTTGATGAGCTGGTAGAAATCTGAGGAAATGACTTGGACTGAATCACAGAGAAATAGGCATTGAGAATATTAAAGACTGGTTAAGAAATACGGAGCACAAAATGAGAAAGTACACAGACATTCCATAAAGAGATAATAGAGAAAATCTTTGAGAGATAAAATTTGAAAGATTGTGGCTGAGGGTTATCCAGAAGTGGAGAGATACATATCTTCAGATTGATGAACATTGAATACTTGGCACAATAAATAAAAAGAAATCCATACATAGTGGAATTACAAACTCAGAATAGAAAGAAACTCTAATGACAAAGAGAAAAACACGATTTCCAAAGTAACAACAGTTAGATGAACAGTAGAGTTCTCATCAGCACTAATAAATATTTTTTAATGGAGTAATATATTTAAAGAATGTGAGAGAAAATAGCTATCAATCTCAAATTCTCTTCTTAATTAAAGATCCTTCAAGAGTAAGGACAAAATAAAGGTATTTTCAGACAAATAAAGATTAAATTTTTTCTACCTATATACCCTTACATTTTGAACTACCAAAAACTGTAGTTCAGGGATAAAGAAATGGAATCTAGAGGAAAGAAGTTAGATGCAAGAAATGATATATGCAGTGAAATTGTAGATTGATAAATACAATTAAGCACTGGCTGTAAAACTAGCAAAAAAGAGCAATTGGTTATTTTTAGGGTGTTGAAAAAATAAGACAAGACAAAGATGTTACGTAAGAATAATGTGGAAAATAATGTGGAAACATTGGAGCTAAAATTCTCTTCAGTTATTGAGGAGGAGGATGGAAAATGGACTATTTTATGCATTATGCATTTTAACACATTGACTGCCACACTAGAAAAAAAAATTTTCCTTGGGGGCCACAGTATATTTTATTGCAAAAATACCTAGAACAAAGACTTCAAAAACAGTTCTTTCTAATTTAATGAAAAATTTGTTATTTTTTATTGTTTTCTGTGCATGAGTTATATGCAACTTGAAAAATAGTTCTCATGGCTCCCAAGATGAAGAGACATGTGAGTTACATACGCTTCACAAGGCCTCGGACTCAAAACTAGCATCAGTTAAATACAACTCACATGGCAGTTAATGTGTTAAAATTTGACTGAAAGAATAGAAATTGAATATATAGCTTTATACCAGCTTGAAGAGGGGAGGAATATTGAAGAAAAATAAATCCGGTAGAAGGAAGAAAAAGAAAAAAGAGCAGAGTAAATAATCGGAAAATAAAAATAAAAGGACTAACCTCTCTTGTTTAAAAAAAATTGTTTCTCAGCTTGTATAAAAATTAATAAAACGTAACCTATTTAAAAGTGACTAAAGCTTAATGACAATGAAAGTTTGAAAAAGTGATAAAAATCTGACATCAATATTAATATCAGACTAATAAGGTAAAGAGCATTACAAGAGATAAAGGTCATTACCCTAAATAATCAAAGATTATTCACAAGGAAATATGTTACCAAATCTGTAAAATTAATATATTTATGAAAGAAATTAACAAATAGATGATTTTTGAAAAGCATCTCTAATGATGAAACAAATGTAATTAATAGGAATAAGCAAAATTTGAACAAGCAAAATAAATATTAAATGGACATATATATAGTTGTGTACTCTTAATACAGAATATACTCTTCTCTTTGAACATATATAGAACATTTCTGCCAAAGTGCAAATAAGATGAAAATATATTATTCTAAATGCACATATTAGAAAATAAGGAACTGAAAATTAATCAGCTAGAATTAGAGAACTAAAGAAGTTCAAGTCAGTTTTGCAATGTAAAAAACAGGTTAAACATAAGGTAAGTCAAGGAAGGAAATAATGAAAATTAGAGCAGCCATTAATGAAGTAGCTAGCAAAACAAAATTAGAGAAATTAGAAACAGCAAAAATCGGTTCTTTGAAAAGATGAATATAATAGAAGGGGCTTTAGGACTTGGTCTGGTGCATGTAAACATTTGGTGCTACAGAAGAGCAAAGGGCAGTAAAGTAACTGTTAGTAGATTAAAAGGCAAATCTGCAGAGTGTGGTGTTGCAGAAGCCAAGAGAATAAAGATGGAGAGGTCATCTGTGTCAAATGCAGCTGTTGGATTTGTTGACAAAGAGGCAACCGAAAGCTAGTCCCAGTGGAATGGTGGAGACAAATGTGATTGGAATGGGTTGAAACAAAGACTAAGAAGTGATGACAGTAACTTACAACCACAAAAGCTTCTTTTAAGAACTTTTTATGTGTAGGAAAGCAGGGAAATAGGTCTATAGTTGGAAGGGGACATGCGGTTATGGGAGAATTTTCTCTTTTAACGTGAAATACAAGGACAAGTTTGTATGCCGTTGGACAAAGTTCATTTGAGAAGGAGTAATTGATGCAGGTGAGTGAGAGTAGTGCGGGGACAAAAGCCCTTGAAAAAGAGGGACCGAATGGGATCCGTAGCTTGGGAGGTGGTTTTGGCAGGGACATTTTGTGTAGGCAGAGCATATAAAGATAGTGGGTGGGCTGTAGTTTCGATGTGGGTTGATTACTGAGTAATTTTTTTAATTGGTTCTATATTATTAATAAACTGTAAAGCAAAGATATCATTTGGAAGTGGAGATGTACGAAGAGAGAGGAGAAAACATGAAATGGAAGTTTTAGAGAAGGGTGAAATGAGTGTACAGTAATCCCCCTTATATGTTCCAAGACCCCCAGTGGATGCCTGAGACTACAGATAATACTGAACCCTATATATACTATGTATAAATTTCTTTTCTTTTTCACAATTTCATAGATAGAGATTCCTTCTTACCATAGATCTTAGTGACCTCAGCACATGATTCTTTTTCTTTTCTTATTGTTGAGAACTTTCACTTTTTCACTTCAATGAAGCACTTTACAGCTTCTCTTTGGCATATCTGAATGCCACCATTACTACTCTTGCACTTTGGGACCATTATGACTTAAAATAAAGGTTACTTGAACACAAAAGTACTGCCATATGGAGACAGTTGATCTGATAACCAAGAAGGCTACTGAGTGACTAACAGGTGGTGAGCCTATTCAACATGGATATGCTGCACAAAGAGATGATTCATGTTTTGGGTGGGATGGAGTAGATGAAGTGAGATTTCATCATGGTATTCAGAATGGTACACAATTTAAAACTTATAAATTTTTTATTTCTGGAATTTTTCATTTAATATTTTTGAGCCACAGTTGACCTCAGGTAACTGAAACCCTGGGAAATGAAACCATAGATAAGGGAGGACTACTGTACTCAAAGTACAGAAGATTGTCAGGTAAAGTTGAGTTCTCTTTTGGGATTTGTGGCCAGAAATTTAAGTGAAATCAGGTAGCCAATTTGTATATGTGTTTAACTGTATTGAGCTTTCAAGTGCAGGTCTGGAACGGAGTGGTTGTGTTTGCCAAGCAGTGAGGGGGGTTCCAAGCAGATGTGGAAGATAGTGTGGGTTAGGGAGTTAGGTATTTGTGTCAAGGATCTTGGTGAATAACCTATGTAAGGAGGTAGGTGAGGACATGACAGGGATGAATGGTAGTAAGAATGGGAAGGGTCAGTGGACTAGGGGCTTTGAGATTAAAGAAAGCTTTGAATATTCCAATGTAAGATATTGGGGACAAGAGTTAGGCACATCAAATAAGTGTTCTAAATGCTCTCAGCTTTTACTATGACAAAATTTACTTGAAAAGTGAAAAAGTCACAAAGAGTACAGTTTCGTAGTAGTATTTCTAGCAATGCACAATAAAATTTAAGCACTACCTAGAAAAGTCCATAACGTTTTCAAACAAATGGTCAGATAAATGTTAGTATTGCCTGAGTTATAGTTAAGATCTGCTGCAGTAGTTAATGAAAATTGGTCATGGATGAATGAACAAACAGTATGTTAATGAATAAAAGATCAACTATTATGCATTTGGAGTTTGGCCAGGGAGCTGTTAATTCTGTTGTTTACTTCTAGATGTTCTAGAATTCAGAATTTCATGGACTGATAAGATTTTCAAAAAATAATAAAATATAAAAACCTATTGATAATGAGACGACATTGCCAACTTTTTGTTTGTTAAGTAGGTGGAGGAAAACTCACCATAAGCTATCAACGTAATTATTTAAAAGAAAGGACAGCTTAATACCAAACTGGTAGAACGCCATGGTTCCAAAATAAAGGATGGTCCTTATAAGAGAGAACATTTGGCAGTCTTATACTAATGTATTCATATACATTTGCATACATACACAAATCACAAATATAGTTTTCTTATTTTGCTGAGAACCTGTGTAAACCTCCATCTGTTCAGGAATATTTCAGAAACACCTAACTTGCTTATTTGACAATCTAGATCTTAACCTAGCATTATTATCATCAACAAAAGCAGCAGCTAAGGTAGAACTTCAGCCATAATGAGTTAAGGAATTCGAAGGTCACCAAAGAACTGTGTAATTGACAAGGATTTCCATTACATGCTCAGAACCCTTTACAAATCTCTACTTCCCTCAACTCAGTAACATTCTATACCATTGTCCCTCCATATCCATGGGGAATTGGTTCCAGGACCTCACTCAGATACCAAAATCTGCAGATGCTCAAGTCCCTTATATAAAATGGTTTGGTACAGGGGTTGGGAACCTGTGTCCTTAAGGCCACATGTGGACTTTTCAGTCCTTAAGTGCAGCCTTTTGACTGAATCCAAATTTTACAAAACAAATCCTTTTATTTTTATTAATACATTTTGTTTGTGTTTTATATTTTTATTTTTAAAATGAACATATTTAAAATACCAAAGAATAAAATAAGTTTCAACAAAATAATCCTAATCAGATTGACCAGCACAATTGTAACATTAGTACACCATAAGGACTAAATTGATGGCTGCTATACTCATAATTTAGTTCTAACTTTCTCCGCCTGACTGGCACCACTACACGAGACTAGTTGGTAAGAGGTTATGGGGGTCAAGTACACCAGTCTATTATCAGCTTTTGACAGCGGTGTACTGTGTTTCTGTCTGAAGTTGAATTTGTGAGTATTTGCACAGCTTGACAGTAGTTTTTAATTCTGTCTGCTTAACAGCCCATCATGTCAAAGAAGACCAAGAGAATGCTGAAGGAAGAAAACAGATTTTTTAATGAGGATTGGGAATTGCAATATTATCTTGCTTCTGCTAAAGATAAGATGATTTGCTTGCTTTATGATACTGCAATATTAACATTAAAGAAATTCAATGCTCATCAGCATTGTAACACTCAGAAGGACCACAAATATTTTAAATTAGAGGGAAAGATGCGAAAGGTTGTATTGCAGAAATTAAAAGATGCAAAAGCAAAGGCAGTTCTTTCAAGCAGCAATAAGACCTGGAAATCATGCCACTGAAGCTACTTATAAAGTAGCTTATATACTCAGGGAAAAAAGGGAAGCCATCCAGTGATGCAGACATTGTGAAAGAATGCATTTTTGAAGTTGTAGAATGCTTAGACCTCAATAATGTTTCAAAGTACAAACAAGTGCCTCTTTCAAGGAGAACCGTAACTGATTAGCAGCATGAATTAGCCTTCAGCTTAACAGAACAACTTCATGCAATACTTGAAACGGAAAATATGTATTATTCAATCACTTTGTATGAATCAACCGATATTGTTGACTTGGTGCAGGTCTTATACTTCATTCAGGTCAATAACAGAAGATTTTCTTTGCTACAAAGAGTTACTCACTTTGGGTGCTCTTGCAAACAGAACACAGAGAATAGATATCTTCCACAAGTTTCAAGGTAAATGTGAAGTTGGACTGAATTTGGTAAATTTAGTGAGTGTATGTACAGACAGATGGTGCATCTTCCATGACAGGAAAACATGAAGGGTTTATTGCATAGATTTAAAAAGTATTAACAGGCCCAGCTGCTCTCATTTGCTTTCATTGTATCTTGCATCAGCAAAATCTCCATGCTAAAGTTACTATTAAATATTTTAAGTGACACTTTGCAAAGAGTTATAAGTATTAACTATATTGGTGCAAATGCAACATGGCATCCTCAGTTTCATAACATGCTAAGGATGAAAGATGAGGTATTCAGTGTGGATTTGCCTTATCATTCTAAAGTGTATTGGCTATCTCAGGGACAGGCGTTAGCCACAATTTTATCTCTGTGAGAACAGATAGTTAAATTTTGTGAAGAACAGAATCAGCTTTGTGAATTATTGAAAAAAGATTTCCATAGGAATGCAGCATTTCTGTGTGACATCATGTCAAATCAAAATGACTTGAATATTTCTTTGCAAGGTAAAACTAAGTCTATATATGATATGTGGCAAAAAAGCCAAGTATTTCTGAAAAAGTTTATCTTTTTTCAAAACACCGCTTCTTCAAAGAGAAATTTTGGATGAACATTTTCCCCAGTTAGCAAAGGTCATCAATGAACAGGATGATATATGTGAATCATCTGAAGAATATGCAGCTGTTATAGACCGTTTATGATAATTTGAGAATACACTGAAAGGTTCTCTGACTTTGAGAATCATGACATCATACTCAGAATAGCATTTCATCCTCACCTAGTTGATATCACCAAGGCCCTTAAAGAACTATAGATGGAATTGATTGAGTTCTCAGTAGATGACATTTTAAAATCATTGTTTGATGCTAAGAAAGATCCAATTGAAATATGGAAAAATGCAGTAGAATACCCACCCCTTGGCAATATGCCCAAAAAATGCTTTCTTGCTTTTCAACCACTGATTGTTTCAAATCTCCATTCTCCTACTTAACCCAAGATACCCTTAAGGTCACAAATGACCGATACCCATCTAGAGGATGAACTGAAACTGTGGACCTCCATGCTGCAACCAAATATTCAAATACTTTCCAACAAAAAGCAGACATAAGGTCATTAAAAGTTTAGTTAACTTTAAAATTAATAGTTTTAATTTTTTGAAATTATTTAAATACATAGTAGTTAGATTTTTACAAAATAATGTACATTTTTAAGTATATCTAATTGAAGTTTCTTGAATGAGGCTTTATTTGAAAAGGTTCCCCACCCCTGGTTTAGTATTTGCATGTAACCTGTGCACAACCTCCCGTATGTTTTAAATCATCTCTAGACTACTTACAATATCTAACACAGTGCCCACACATCGCTTCATTCACATGGATTCAATGTAGTACTCGGCCCACGGCAAATTCAAGTTTTGCTTTTTGGAACTTTGGAAATTTTTTTTTCTGAATGTTTTCTATCTGCAGTTGGTTGAATCCATGGATCTGGAACCCACAGAGACTGAGGGCCAACTGTACATATTGATGTCTGTCCTCATACTGCATTTAATTAGGTAGCTTAGCCAGAGGCAGGCACTGAACTAAGAAACAATGTCTTGGTTGGCTGAGGCTGTCTTTCATTGCTATATCTAGGGGATGTAGTTCTTAGTATGATGTTCAATAAATGTCTGAGATGAACTTAAATGGCAACTCTGTCCATATGGCAACTCTTAACCCTGGAAGAGAAAATTCTTCAAGCATTATAAAGTAATGTAATTCTTGATTTTGATGAATGCTAAATAAAACTTGCAAAGATAATAAGGAAATCCAGAAAATACTAATTACCTTCATAATAGTTGCAACATTTATTAAATGCTTACAGTGTATGTTACTATATTGTATACTATTCATATAATTTGCTCAACAAATAATTACTGAGTCCCTACTTGTGTGTATTGGGCACTGTACCTAGGCCCAAGGAATATAGACGTAAATAAGATAGATTAGATTTTTATTCTTTCAGGCGAAGTCAGATGAAAACAATAACTATATATATATATATATAAAATTTTAGTAGTAAGTTATGTGAAGAAAATAAAGGAGAGTTAAAGGATGGAGAGAAATTACTAGAAGGCTTTTTTAGAAATGGTGGTCAGAGAAGACCCTTCTGCAGTTGGGTGACAATTGAACATGGAAGGTAGGTATCATTATTGTTCATTTTTCCACTCTGGTAACCAAGGAATACCCAGATTAAATAAGTTACAGTGCCTGGTTTCAAACCAGGTAGCCTGATGCCAGATCTCTTAATCACTGTGATAAAGTCTGTGGAAATGAATAATCAAAACATATATTTAATGGAAATATTTCACTTGAACCCAGTCATTTTTTTGCTATAAAAACTGATAATCCAATTTATATAAAGAACTCTCCTTCACTATGCAGTCGTCCTTTTGGCCACTGTACTGTAAATCAGCACTTCTGTTAGAGGACAGCAGGGGAAACGAGAAGGGTTGCCAAGTTAAAGTGGATTACATGCTTATTTCTTAAAAACAGAAGTTTAGTGAGAGACAAAGTAGAAACCATTGCATTAAATTGCTTTTAAATAGCCTGCGGATTTAGTTTCTCTCTGTGCTCTTCATTGATACAAGGAATTGAGGGGTTTTTATTTTTATGTGTTTTTAGTCTGTAACTTCTTTCTGTGGCTTGAATTTAAATGATATTTATTAACTAAAGGCTGTGTGTAATCTCATCAGTTTAAGGTACTGCGCCGGTGGAGAAGCCCAGTCATAGGTCTCTATGGTTTCGGATTTTTAGTCGTTTCGTTCCAAACATGAGAACCTGTTGTATACTGGATATCTGGTACAAGGCGTTTTGCTTGGTGTGAGACAAATGAGTCAGTACTTTTTCTGCCCTTTGGTGATATACAATTAATTAATTATTGCAAAAATTACTAGAAAAGTGAAAAAACATGTATATGAAAATTGTTTCCTATATTTATCATCTAGATAGGTCTCGTATGGTACAAGGTGGGTGAAAGAAGATCTATTGAATTATAACTCAGGTGGCCTGAGAATAACTGTTTAACATTGAGAAACAATTCTAGCTGACAGAAATATAGCACCCTGTATATACCTATCTTATTAATTACCATATCATATGGAAACTGTTTGTATTAGTTTTTCCCACCAACCTTTAATATTTTGGGTCTTTTCTTATAATCATGCTTATTCTCTCAGCAGTTATAGGTTCTCAATTAGTATTTGTTAAACTAAATAATGTGATGTTGAAGTGTAGGGACTTCATCTTAGTCCTGAAGTAATACTGTTTTTTCATCTTTAAGGCAGTTTATTCAAATACCAAAGAGGAAATTCTCCAATATAATTTCCTGTTTATTTTCTTTATTCTTATCCTCCTCATTAGATTACATTTTCTCCTTTCCCCCCATTCTGTGTTCTAAGGGAGGAAAAACCTGCTTATATTCTAATTTAAGACAGTACAAAGCTACCTATTTTATGCAAAAGCATATAAAATCCAGTGTGTACCATTCTGCCTTTATATTTTAGTAAGGCATTGTTTGCAACAACTTTCATTAACAATAATAGAAGTGAAAAATGAGTAGAATTTAAGGGGAAAAATAACTACATTTTAATCACATCCATCAAATATTTTTCCATTTCTTTCTCACTGAGCATTTAAGCTATAAGGTAGAGGATGAGTTTTCTCAGCAGTGACCATCACTTGGAGCCTGTGCATGTCTTTGATTAGCTAACAACCCAAAATTGAGGTCTTTCTGGGAGCCATCGGTATTCCTCTGGTAATATCCAGAGAATGCCATCTTAACACTTGCTTTGGTAAAGTGGCCTGTAATCTCAAATTGTTGAAGTTATCTCCATTGATTTTTGGAGGAACAGAAGGAATTATGCTGAAATGTGAGTGTGTGCTTGTGCTTGCACTAACTATGCTGTGAGGGTTGGCTACTTGGTGAGCCCCTGCTTTTGGATCTACTGCAAAGGGGGACATGGGGCAGCAAAGAATAACCGGGAGTGGGAAGGAAACAAAGGCCTCCTTAGCCCAAAAGCGCTGCCTGGTCTGGCAGAGGAAACTGGCCATGTCAGAGTAGCCAGTGACAGATACCAGTGGAATTTTTCGTTGTTCATGTCCTTGAGAACTCTGATCAGATATTTGGTCTTTTCCTCTCACTATCTTGATTTTAGTTATTAGCACAGCTAGACAATCATAAGCCTCTGGCAACGGGAGCAGAGCCTGCCCATGCAAAACTTAAGAGAGCTGATAACACCCTGTAAACAGCTCCAAAGAAGTCCTGAATGACTACTTTTGGTATCTTCAGACACCAAAGGCACATAGTTCCTTAATGACAGCAAGTATTAAGTAAATAAATCATAAAACTGAAAATAAAAATGTTAGTGCTGGGATAGGAGGAAGGTTTGTGGAGGTAGCTTAGCTTTCTAGTGAAGAGCATAGACTTTATAGCAAGATATATCTAGGTTTGACCCCTGAAACAGCTGTTTACTAGCTATGTGACCCCTGGCAGTTTGTTTTACTTTCCTAGCTTCTGATGTCTCCTCTTTAAATTGGGCAATGTTATCATTTTCTCAAACTTACAATGAGGATTAAATAAAATCATGTCTAAAAAAGCTCTCAACACAGAAGCCATTGTCAGTGTTGGGTAAATGATGGCAATTATTATAATTATTGGACTGGTAGTCACATTATTCCTGTTTTTGGACATTATGAGTAGTTGCCAATGTATTGTGCTTATAGTGGGAGTTAGGACAAAATGGGGCAGGAGCAGCCAGACAACAGAACCACCATTTAAGACATAAATCATAAATCTATAAGTCTATGCTTTTTTATTTTGCATGATCTATTAATGGATAATACTGAGTCACACCATTTTAGCATACTTCTAATTGCTAGAATTTTCTGGTTTGGATCACCATCTGCACACCGAAAAACATTTGTGCTTGAAACTATTATTGGTCAAGCAGTTTACCAAGAGGAAAGCACTGCTGCAGCTTGTTTGTTAGTTTTGTTTTGTTTTATTGATTGATTGATTTTTGAGACACTTGCTCTGTTGCACCAGGTAGAGTGCAGTGGCATCATCATAGCTCACTGCAACCTCAAACTCCTGAGCTCAAGTGATTCTCCTGCTTCAGCCTCCCAAGTAGCTGGGAATACAGGCGCATACCACCACATCCAGCTAATTTTTCCTATTTTTTGTGGAGAGGGGTTTGGGGTCTCCTTCTTGCTCAGGCTGGTCTCCAACTCCTGACCTCAAGCGATCCTCTTGCTTTGGCCTCCCAGAGTGCTGGGATTACAGGCGTTGAGCTACCCAGCTTGGCCCTTGTTTGTTTTATTTTAAAATGGAGGTGATGTGAATGGATGTAAATATACTGTGCTTGCCAAGCTCAGTAAATGTAATTTTAATGGGCACATAGTTCCTTAATGACAGCAAGTATTAAGTAAATAAATCATGAAATTGAAAATAAAAATGTTAACACATAGTGGGTATTCAGTTAGCACTTGGTGAATAAATTCAGGCATAATCTAATTTGCCTAGAAAGTAACTACTTAGTAGGTAGAAACTAACTAAAGACTAATAGTCTTTATTTTGTTTAAATGTTTCTGATGACAGGAAATACATTCAAATAGGTGAAAATTTTAAAAGTTCTAAAGGATAGACCAGTGAAAATCTTTCTTCCCAACCTTGTCCCTCATTTCTTGTTTCCAGAGATATTTTATACATATACGAGCAAATATAAATTTCTCCCCTTACACAAATGGCTGCATATGATACCTTTTATTCCCTTGATTTTTTTCATTTGAGAGTATATTTTAGAGATTATTCCATATCCCTATAGAAGGACCTTATTTTTAAAAAATTGCTTAGTACTCTACTGTGTGGATATATTTAATCAAGTTTCCTACTGATGGCTATTTAGGTTGTTTCTGACCTTTTATTATTGCAAATATTGTGTTGCAGTGTATAAGCCTAACTTGTACACATGTCATTTCACATTCACATGAGTGGGAGTTTATTTGTAGGCTAAATTGTTAGAAGTGGAGTTGCTGGCTCATAGAATAAATACTCCAGAAGCCTCAAGATAGTATTTGTGTTTTGCCTAAGAGGGAAGGAAAAACATAGTTAAGGATAGCTACCAGTTATATGGGCAGCTTTTTAACATTAAAGACTTCTATAGGTATCTTCAGATACCTAAGTAGATATCTGAATGCTAGAATTGCTACTCTGGACTTTCTCCTTATTTTAAAACAACTATGATTAGGACTATTTTTCTGATATCGGAAATACTGAAAAGTAATCCATTTTTGGTATATGACAAGTACAATAATTACAATAGATGTCAGTATCGAGCATGTGCCAAACACTGTGGTAAATGCTCTCTTTTGTATAACTCTCACTACAAAACCTTTGATGTATGGACAGTATAAACATTTTGTAGATGAGTAAACTGAGGCTCAGAGATGTAACTTCCCAAAGGTCACATAGTTAAGTGGCATAGGTACTATTTGATCCTAAGTCTGTCTAGCTTTAAATTACTACATGACACCTGCTTTCTGTCCATTTGTATTTGCCTGGTGTAGTTTGGTAATTCTCTTTTAACCTTTTTTACTCCATTTATTTTAGATGTGTATCTTATGGGCAGCATATAGTTGAATTCAGGTATACCCTTCCTACAGCATAGAAGTCTTTTTTTTTTTTTTAATAATGTTAGTATAACCCACTGATGCAAATAGTATGATAGATGTGCTTAATTTTGTTAAATTATTTTATTTGAACCTTTTTATTGGTTTTTGAGAGTGGGGGAGGATACTAATAAACAATAAATAAGGAAGTAGGGCAAAGGAGCAGTGTAGTATCAATTAGATCACAGTAAACCTCACTGAAGATGAAATTTGAGGAAAGACTTAAGGGAGCTGAAGGAGTTCGACAAACTGATAGCTGAGAGAAGACCGTTCCAGGCAGAGGGAACAGCCTATTGTATGAGCATGCCAGACATGCCTGAAGGATAGCTATGAGACCGATTTAGCTGGAACAAGGTGAGTTAGAAGGGGCATAGGTGAGTCAGAAGGTGAGTGAGAAGGGTCATAGTAGCAAATGAGGTCAGAGGTAATAGGGGGCCAGATTTTGTTGGGCCTACCTATGTTGGCCATTATAAGGGCTTTGATTGTACTCTAAGTAAAATAGGGATCTGTTGCAGAATTTTTAACAAAAAGTGTTAAGATAAGGCATATGTTTTAAAAGAAATACACTGTCTGCTGTGCTAAGAATAGGCTAGAATGGGAAAAATGGTAAGGGACAAGGTTAGAAACAGGGCAACCTGTTAGGAGGCTAATGCAGTAATCCAGGTAGCTAATGGTTGGGTTGTAGCAGTAGGATGGTGAGAGTGGCTGAATTCTGGACATATTTTTAAGGTAAAGCCAATAGGATTTCCTGACAAATTGAATGTGGGATGAGAGAAAGGGAGGGAGGGTTGGGAGGATCTGAATTAAAGATGACCTCAGAGTTTTTGGTGTGAGCACCAGGAAGGATAGATTTGCCATTGGATGAGATAAAGAAGGCTGTGGTGGAGCAGATTTTGCAGTACTTGGGGGTGGAGATCAAGTTAGGACTTGTTGAGATATCAACAGATATTCAAGTAGGGTTGTCAAGGTGGAGTTCAAGAGAGATGGCTAGAAATAGAACTTTTGGAGTTGTCTGCGTATACATGTTTAAGGCTGTGAGACTGGATGGATCTCCAAGGGAGTAAGTGTAGCATGGACAGAGAAAACAAGAATCTCAAGGTCTGAATTGCTGAGATCCTTCAAGATTAGTAGATTGAGAAGAAGAGAAGCAAACAATAAGGTTTGAGGTGTGATCAGATGGGTGGAAACCCTGAAAGCCAAGTAAAGAGAGTGTTTAAAGGAGAACGAAGGGGGGATCAGCTGTTTAAAAAGATGCTTATATGTCAAGAAGATACTTTTCCTCTATTCTAGTCTCTAGTTTTCATCTTCTTTCCTCCTTGTAATTTAATTCCTCTTGAGAGGTAGTCTAGAATAGTGGTTAAGAACATGAATTCTGGAGGCATACTCTGCATTTCATTCCCAGCTCTGCTATTTAACAGCTAGCAGAGTGACACTAGGAGCCCCTTCAGGCTGGCTTCTGTGCCTTTTTGACATCACTTCGTTAATAATTGCCAGTTTTCTTGCTTCTGGCACAAGATGTCCAGGTTTTTCTTGTAAATCTCCTGTCCTCCAGACCTAGAATCAGCCATTTCCCTAAAGAGGGTGCCGTTGTTACTGGCTTGTCTGTGTTTCTAGGCCTTTTTTGTGGCCAAAGTTAGGAAATAGGCATTTTGGTAAAATAAAAAACCATGAGTTCATGCCAATAGTTCTACTTCAAATTTAATATTACAGGATTTTTACTTTGATTTTATTCTGAACATTTTTATAACATTAACACATAATTACTTATTTGCTTTATCTTATATATGTATGTATACAAAATATAGTCTTAAAGTGATAGTATCACTGTTAAGAAGAACAGTGAATGATATTTAAGAGTCATTTGCCTAAAAATATATTTCACTAAAGATATACAGCCAAAATATGGTTCTGAAGCCACTTAAAATAATTTTTTCCTTCTGGTGATCACAAATTTGACATATAGTTAATTTGTTTCATTTGGTTTTAAATATTTCAAGATTACTTTTTTCTTTATTTTTGATTTTATTTTTTGAATGTTTAAAACAGTTACATGATTTCTAAATTGAAACTGTATAATATAACATGGTATATTCTGAGAAGTTTTACCTTCCTCCCTGTCTCAGTCCTGGTCCCACTCTATCTCATAGGTAACCATTTTCATCAGTATTCAGTTTATCCCGCTAGTGCTTCTTTTTGCAAATATAAGCAAATGTGTATATATGTTGTAGAGAAGGTTTATCTAAATGGTTTTTTTTTTCCCTTTCCTGTTTCCTGGAATAATTCCTCTTCCATAGTGATTTTTTTACATCTAGTCCTTCCTCCCTCTACCACCCAGTATCTATGCATAGGTACCGTGTTAGAATCTTTTCCATGTAGTTTAGTTCATCCTTTGAATGGGGAATCTTTCTAGATTTGCTGTTTGCTCAAGAACAACGTAGGTAGATTCTCCTTGATTTACCTCCCCATTAAGTGGAAATAGAACTTGAGCTGACAGCTGGGTATAAGTGTTAATAGATTCATAATCTCTTTTCAGTTCTTCAGCAGTTTGAGGGAACTGATAAGGTAAGAGGATAGAGATTGTGGTGGTGATTGGGGTAGAAGGCCTCAGGTAATCTCATTAAGGTATATTTTCTTAGAATAGTATCACTAAATGTTAAGGGTCTTGGAGTCGCATGTACTCCGTAAAGAAATGCTCCTTGAATTTTGGCCTTTTTTTTCTGGAAAGAGTGGATAAGCCATTCTTTTTACTAGTTAGAAAGCTGAGTTGGAGAAAGGTAAAGATGATCTTACCGCGTGGTTCTTTCTTCAGGTGCCAAGTAGCCTGCTTTCTCCTGTGGTGTTTCTATGTACTGGGGCATCATCTCTCCTAGTTAGGTGTTATTAGTAAGGGCCTCTGAAACTGTTCACATACCACCTCATATTTAATTTGAAGTTTGAAGAATGAGGTTATGGTTGCATTCTTATACTATAACTTGTTGCCTTCCAACTTTATTAATTTTGGTGGGTTCCAAAGAAGGAGTTGTGCAAATGTGCTCTCATTCTACTATTTGCCCCCAAAGCTCTACTTCAGATTTTAATTTTTAAAAATATGTCTCCAACTATGTTTATGGCAATAAACATCTGAGTTTGAATCCCAATAATATGACTAGTTATGGGATCGAATTTGAGTAAATTGTTCAACCTTTTTAATACAATATGTGGTACATAGTGAACATTTAATAAATGCTGGTTACCTCTTGTCTTTGTGCAGTCTCTTAGACAAATTTTTAAAAAATCACTTTCTTCAATATTTTGAATAGTTAACATGTGCGTTTAAAGCAATAGTCCAAATATTTTTAAAAATATATTAAAAAAAGAAAGTATTCTCTCTACTTCTGTTTCATTTCCCAGTTTCCTAGCTCTCTTCCTTAGAGATAACTACTTACATTTATGTCTCTTGTGTAACCTTCTGGAGATATTATGTGCTTATTGAAGTATGTGCACAGAAGTACACATACACATAAACACATTTACAAAGAATATACCATGCTTACATAGCCAGTTCTCTATTGATGGATATTTATGCTTTTATCTTTTGCTATTAGAAACAGTGTTGCAATAAATATCTTTGTATACATTCATCTTTATACACATATGTGACTATATTTGAGGAACAAATTGCTAGAAGTAAAATTTCTAGTTCAAAGATTGTAGGATTTTTTTTATCGATATCTCCCAACTCTCTTGTATGTAAAATTTCTACTAATATCAGTTTTCACACTGACCAATGATATATGTGTGCCTAGTTCTGTACCTGTACCAACTAATGCTATCAAACTCTAATCTTTGCTAATCTGATAGATGAAAAATAGTATTTCATTATAGCTTTAATTTTCATTTCACTTATTATGATTGACTGTCTTTTCATATGTTTAAAAGTCATATATATGTCCTTTTCTGTGAACTATCTGTCCATATCCTTTGCTCATTCTCATTTTCACATTGAGTGTTCTTTTATTGACTTGTTGAAGGTTAATGATTTGTCTGACACATATTACAAATATTTTTTCTCAATTTATTGTTTATCTTTTTACTTTAAGGAGAGTTTTAAAAAATCCTGTTTTAAAAATTTTATGATGTCAAATTTATCAAACTTTTTTTTAATGGCTTTTGTTTTGTGTCATACTTAGAAGGGCATTTCCCATGCTGAGACTAAAAAAACAATTGTTAGCCTGTTGTTTATGTCTTCTAGTACTTTTATGGCTTCTTCATCTTTGTTTGTTTTTACATTTACATCTTTAACCAATTGTGAATTTATTTTGGCGTAAGGAGTGATTCCTCGCTCCTAGAAATCTAACTTTATTTTTTTCTAGCTGTTCTAATACCATTTGTTGAATAATCTATTATTTTCCCATTGATATGAAATGTTAACTTTGACACTGACATATCACCAATTCCCCTTGGCATTTGGGTCTATTCCTTAGATAAACTTTTGTAAAAATTTTGTCACCTGGAAGTTCTGTAGTTTCTTCTCTCTTATTTTGTCATTCATGGGTCACAATTTAATTGTGGTGATTTTCCTGCTAATCAGTAAATCATGATTCTAAAAAGTTCAATCTTCTGGAATAAATCCAGAAATAAGTGGAAAAATGTTCCTTTGTGCCTATTCTATATCCACCTGAATTATTATTTATATGTCAAGTTAAAATAAGAAAAATTAGTGGCTATAAAGATTCAGAAAATATATTACCTACACACCCATCTGAAAAAATTTCTCAAACTAGAAAAAGTGTATCTAAGAAAAGGAAATGCAGGGGTGTAAGAAACTGTGGTGAATAATCTAACCAGGGAAAATTATGCATAATTAAAAATAATTTCTAATGTCGCTGTGAAATTTCAAGTAATTCTTTAAAACATTTGTAAAAAAGAACAGTCATGTGTTTAAAAAATCTACAAAAATCCAGAACAATTCTCAGTGATTTTAACAAAGCATTCTCTATTAGCATTCTAACCTGCTGTACTTCTTTTATCACAAAATCCGATCACTGTATTTCTGACTCAAGTACCTAGGCTTCTAGTAGCTTTCTCAGCTGGTCTTGCTATAATTATTCTTTGATCTCACTGGGCCCTTCAGTGTATTAGCCTCTGTTTCTCCATATTCATTGGCTCTTTTTTTTGGTTTTCACTTTCTTCTCTATCCAATTTAGATTTTACTATCTTTCATTTCAGTAATTTGCCAATAACCCAATTTGTCTTGCAACTTTCTCTCTGTTGTTACCTGCTTGACAAACTCCAGCCCAGAATGAACTCATGTGTCTACTTTCTTAGTAACCTGTCTCTGGGCATTGGAGTATTGCTGAAGGACATAACACAGCTAGACAGTTAGAGCCACAATAAATTCATGGTCACCAATCTCAGCTAGACTGTCAGCACTGCTCAGAAGTCCTACTAGACTTCTTTGGTAAACTCATTTTTCCTATCTTTACAGAGATTTCAAAGCTTTTCTACTTTCTGCAAACCTCTATGGCCTATCCTCACTCTTAGCAGATGACCTTACCTCCAACCACGCAAAGAAAGTAAGAGCCATCACATTGGAACTCCCTTAACTTCCCGCTATCAAATATATTTACTTTCTACATCTAGACCTGATTTCCTTTCTACTTGTTACATAAGAAATGTCTTTCTTCCTGCTTGAGATAAAGATAATCTCTTTACCTGTGCTCTGAATCCTCTCACTTTGCACCTTACCAGGAACTTTACTTACTTTTATTTACCCCAGTACCACCTGCAGGTTGGGTGATTCACTAGAGGCCTCAGAGTACTCAGCATGTAGTTATACTCACAACTAATATTTAGTATGGTGAAAGGGAAAATCAACAAAGGGAAGTGATGCATGTGGCAAAGTCCAGAGGAAACCAGGAGCACTTCCAAGAGTCTTCTTCCAGTGGAGTCTCACTAGACATGTATAATTTTCCCAGCAAAGGACAGCATGCATGAAACGTTGTCTACCAGAGAGGCTCGTTGGAGATGAGTACCCATGGTTTTCACTGGAGGCTGGTCGTGTAGGATCCCTCTACCTAGTGTGTACCAAACAAAACCAGGCTCCCAGAAAGAAAGTAGGTGCTTAGCATAAACCGCGTTGTTTACACAATTTAGGCACAGTGAACCGCTCATAGGAAGTTTTATGCTAGTGTAGAGAAATGTTTACTAGTCATGTTTCTTTGTCAATCAAGAGCCAAACTTGCAGGTGGGATTCTCTAAGGATAGAGCTATCATTTATACAACCTCTTATTGGTGGACTTTGAAGTCATTTCCAAATATTAACTCTTGCAAATGGTATAGCGATGAATATTCCTATATATGTTACATAAGTGTGTGAATGAGTATCTCTGCAAGAGAAATTCCTGAGTCTTGGGGGTGTACATTTTCAGTTTTACTGGGTTATTATTTTCACAAAATGGCTGGGAATTAATACTCTCACTAGCAGTATATCAAATATTATATTCACAAAATTGCACTAAAATGTTTAATATTGTCACACTCTTTAAATTTTTTGTCAGTCTGATAGGGCAAAAAATGTTATCAATTTAAATTTATATTCCCTGATTACCAGTGAGATTTAACATGTTTTAAAATCTTTATTGCCATTTATATTCATCAGGGAAATGCCTATTATCTAATGTTTATTTTTGTATTGTATTGCTTATGTTCTTTACACTCCTGATAAACATCCTTACCACCATAATATTTCTGCAAGCTTTTTGAGCCTTACTGATGTAGGGCAAAAGTGATTTCTCATTTTATTTATCTTAGTTTGTGAAACTTTTTCTGTTTGTTTTATTGTTGTTGTTGTTGTTAAGAGCCCTGTTAGTGTTACTTGACATTTTTGACCATGTGCAGATATCATTTAATAAAAATTAATTTTAAATTTTGGGGCAGTGCATTACTAGAAATAATGAAAGACCAAAATGGCATTGAACTTGGCTTAGCTGAAGGAGGAATAGAAGCTCTGATGTATCCTGGGGGGCAATGGCTAATCTGAATATGAAAGGATGAGTTAAGAGTTAGGTAAGTGGTTTTCTCAGAGTGTAATTATTAGTGATGTTCTCTCTCGCTTGCAACTTTGTTGAACTCAAGTAGTATTTCCAAAAGATTTTATTGATTTAACTTGCATTTTTAGGTTTATATTCATGCTAGCTATACAAAGATGATACAAATAAATCTTTCCCCTTTATATTTTTTTCTTCTAACAAACATTACTGATACCTCTAGTATTACTACTGTGTTGAATGAGGGTATTTGATGGGATATTTTTGTTTCTGTTTTTATGGTTTATCACTGTGAAACACATGCGAATTGAAGTGATAAATTATAAATATTTTTCTAGTATAGAGTTAACTTTGCCTTATGATAATATACCTAATTGATTATAGTAGTAATTCTTTAATATGTTGTTGAATGATGTTGGCTAAAATTTTCTTTAGGTACCATGGATCTCTATTAATAAACTGTATTGGTCACTTTCCTTCATCTGTATCAAGCTATTTAGGTTTCAAAATAAAATCCATTTCTGATTCCTAAAAACAGATCAATAAAAGATTACTTATAATGTGAAAGTTTGGAAAATTATGCACTTACTCATTAGAGACAGGCATCATATTGTGTGACTTCTCAGAACCCTTAGATTTATGCAGTGCATATAGCATGGTAGCTGTCAGAACGTTTTAGTGGCAATTTATTTTAATAGCTTTTTATTTTCCCATTGTTGAACTTCATGTTTTTGTGTTCTATGCTTCTAGAAAAAGATATGTGACTATCTTATCAAATGTGTTAACATATCACTGAAATTAAGCTCTCATATATATATAAAACAGATGTTTTTCTGTTTGTAATTAAGTTATATTTTGTTGAGAGTTTGTAGTTTTGTTGATTTTAAGGAACCAAATAAAAGAATTATTGATCAATCTCTAAAAGAATTTAGGCAGGGTACTTACAATAAAAGATAACAGTAGGCTGGTCCAAGTGCAGTGGTGTTTACAGCTAACCGATCACAACTGGTTACAGATTCCTTTGTTCCTTCTCCACTCCCACTGCTTTACTTGACCAGCCTTTAAAAAAAAAAAAAATAGATAACAGTATTTAGTGGGTCTGTTCATGTAACAGTCACTATATGGAATGGTAAAGAAATGTAAAAGATATAGGGCTTGACAACTTACAAGCTCCCAGTTTCATAGGAGATAGTAAAAAAAAAAAAAAAAAAAAAGGCAGTTACATTGTAAGGTTAGGCATTATGTAAAAGAACGTTTCAAGTGTTGTCAGGAATATAGAGGAGGAGAATCATAGGTCTTCTATGCTCCAAAAGCTTTCTTTTCCAGCTGTTTTAAGCATTTTTGTCACTCATAAAGCTCTATTTTTGCCAACACCACCTACCACTGTAATATTTAAAATGAAAATTCACCCTGAAACAATGAAATGGGAAAAAAAGGAAGGCATTATTGTATGATATCATAATGTAATAATGGAAGCATACCAATAGGGAAATATTTCCGACAACTAAACTTATCAAATAGGCATTAATCATTATTAATGATATCTTCAGCCTTGCTTGTATACAAAGTATAGCTTTTCTTTAGTTATCCTTTGTTAAAAAGCCAAGGTTGTTATTCTAAGGAGAACTAAAATAATATGTGTGTACAGATACTAAGGGATCTAGAGAAGGGTTCTTAGAGTCTAAGAACTGTGTGCTACAAGAAATCTCTAAGCTTCCTTATTAGTGTTGTTCAGATTTTCTGTATCCTTATTGTGATTGCATGTGTAGTTGTTCTTTCAGCTATTGAAAGAATAATGTTAAAATCTCTGATCGTGGTTGTGGATTTGTCTTTATTTTTCCCTTTTGTTTTGTCAGTTTTTGCTTACTGAAATTCATTTATTAGGCACATGCATATTTAGGATTGTTACATCTTCCTGATGAGTTGGCCCTTTACTCCTTGTGTTGAAGTCCATCTTGTCTGACATTATTATAGCTTCTCCAGTTCTCTTCTGCTTACAGTTTGCATAGTACATCTTTTTCTATCATTTTACTTTAAATCTGTCTGTATCTTCATACTGAAATGAGTTATCAGCACTTACTTTCTAGTCTCTTACCCTGCCTGATTTCTCTTTTCATACCACAGACCACTGGTTGGCATTTTACCTGTATTGGTTCACACAGTTGTCATCCTTCATTTTTACTACTACCCTCTGCTAAAATATAAAGTTTATGGGAACAGGGACTTTTTGTGTTTAGTTTTCTCTCATTCTTCTACCATGTAGGATAGAGCCTAGCACCTAGTGAGTCAGGGTAAATTCTTATTGAGTAAATGAATCACTGAATGGTGAGGTGGAAGGTGAAATTCAAAAAATAAGATGAAACACGAGGCTTTGGTGTTACTTTGATGGCTTCCTATTACCTCAAGACTGTTTAACTCCATTGTGAGTACCCATTCTTCCTACTCAACTGTTTCTCATTCTGTATATGGAAAGATAGAGGGCTTGTTCCTTTTAGTATCTGGTTTGACAACAATTGGTGGGTAGTGAAAATGATAAAAATACATAAACCTTAGCCAAGCTTCTGAGGCAACACATGGAAATAAATATTCCTTGCCTAGGAAAAAAAAAAAAAACTAAATATGCTACATCCTTGTGGGATGATTTGAGTTTTGCAATTAAAATTGGTGCCGGCCGGGCGTGGTGGCTCACGCCTATAATCCTAGCACTCTGGGAGGCCGAGGCGGGCGGATCGCTCAAGGTCAGGAGTTTGAAACCAGCCTGAGCAACAGCGAGACCCCGTCTCTACTAAAAATAGAAAGAAATTAATTGGCCAACTAAAGAATATATAGAAAAAATTAGCCGGGCATGGTGGTGCATGCCTGTAGTCCCAGCCACTTGGGAGGCTGAGGCAGAAGGATTGCTTGAGCCCAGGAGTTTGAGGTTGCTGTGAGCTAGGCTGATGACACGGCACTCACTGTAGCC
>CAUYRT010106594.1:0-30430 GCA_963574885.1 Lepilemur ruficaudatus
CCAATTAATTTCTTCCTATTTTTAGTAGAGACGGGGTCTTGCTCTTGCTCGGGCTGGTCTGGAACTCCTGACCTTGAGTGATCCTCCCGACTCGGCCTCCCAGAGTGCTAGGATTACAGGCGTGAGCCACCACGCCCAGCCTCATTCTTTCTTTTATCTGAATCCCCAGTGGTACCTAAAATAGAGCTGGTCTAAAGATGATGATTAATAAATATTAAATTATCAATGCCACTTCTAAGGAGGTGTGACCACCAGCTATAGGACCATCCAAGAGGACCACAAGCCCAATGATTCGCTTCATCCCAAACGGACGTTGATCACTCTGACATCTGCACAGCTGGTCTCTAGCCTGCCTGATTGCCCTACGTCAAGACATTCAGCCACTGAGCCCCTGGGCTGGGTCCCTGCTTCTGAGCTGTTGCCTAATCCACTCGTTACTAAATGCTGAAGCAGCCTCCTTAGAGGACTGCTAAACTATGATTCAAAAACATTTTAAATGTTATAATATTTACTTAGATTAGAATATTCACGGCCGGGCGCGGTGGCTCACGCCTGTAATCCTAGCACTGTGGGAGGCTGAGGCGGGAGGATCACTTGAGGCCAAGAGTTCAAGACCAGCTTGAGCAAGGGCAAGACCCTGTCTCTAAAAACAATAGAAAAATTAGCTGAGCATAGTAGCACGCATTTGTAGTTGCTACTCAGGAGGGTGAAGCAGGAAGATCCCTTGAGCCCAGGAGTTTGAGGTTGCTGTGAGCTAGGCTGATGCCACGGCACTCACTCTAGCCTGGGCAACACAGTGAGACTCTGCCTCAAAAAAAAAGGGAAAAAAAAAAGAAAACAGACTAGAAGCAAATCACAACCTAACACTAAGAGGATTCATTATTGGATGATGGAGTTATACTATTTTTCCCATAAATCGCTTGACTTTGCTGCATTTTCCAAATTGCCTAAGCTGAACATTTATTATCCAACAACTGTACCAAAATTAATTTAAAATAAGAAATAAAGCTGCCTTAAAAATGCTTCAAAATCACCAAGATGTTGAAAATTTTTTTTAAAAAAATCTGAAATGCCAAGCAGTTGGACACATCCATGAAATCATTCCACCTCCCAGAACCCAGGAAAACATACGTATGTCCCCTTCCCGGTGGCTACAAATATTCCAGGCCCAAGATGAAGGACACATTCCCTATTGTCCCCAAATGTTTGGCTTCAGGAAGATGAGAGGAGTCTGTCACTGCGATCTCCCAACAACTCAGTCAGTGGCCGGAGAAGGTCCAAACGCCCAGTCACCAAGGATGCAAAGGACAGGAACACGCCTGGGTGCCTGACCGTAGGACAAAAGCCCGAGAAACTGTATTATCAGGGTAATTTCATAGTGTCCTGGAGGAAAGAAAACACCTGCATTTTTCTAATAAGTCCCCGCGAGGCCTAATTCCTCAGCACTCGAAGTTGGAGCATCCACTCCGGGTGTGACAGGTACACACATCCACGCATCATGAGCCAATTTTTAAGAATTGTGGAAGCCGTTGCCACATCACCAAGTAGTTTACCCAATATAAAATCAAATAACGCCCCCATTAAACACCGTCCAATGGCCAAAGGTGCTTGTGGTCACGTCTGTTTTGCCAACGTGGCACCGAGATTGCTAAAGCATCGGGGAGTGGACGTCCCAACGCTTGGGTCCAGAGTCTGGATAATGACCTTCTTGTTTATTTTTATGCTTATTGATGCACAAATGGCTGCCAAGGATGAACTGCAAACTCCGTCCCTTGACTGATCCCCTTTGTGGAGTTTTCTTCTAGGAAGCGTTATGCAAATGGCATTTCTTTTTTTTTTTTCTGAGACAGAGTCTCACTGTGTTGCCCGGGCTAGAGTGTCGTGGCATCAGCCTTGCTCACAGCAACCTCAGACTCCTGGGCTCAAGCGATCCTCCTGCCTCAGCCTCCCGAGAAGCTGGGACTACAGGCATGCGCCACTGTGCCAGGCTGGTTTTTTCTATTTTTAGTTGTTTGGCTGATTTCTTTCTATTTATAGTAGAGATGGGGTCTCACTCTTGCTCAGGCTGGTCTCGAATTCCTGACCTTGAGCGATCCTCCCATCTGGGCCTCCCAGAGTGCTAGGATTACAGGTGTGAGCCACCACGCCTGGCCTCAAGCTACAGTTTTCTCTTTAGACCCAGGAGAGTCAAAATGCCAGAGCTAAACACTCTGTCAGTGAAAGAACTTGTCATCTTGAACCCCAAAAACCCCGATTTCATATCCTGACCCCACTACTTATTCCTGTGTGAACTAGAGCATGTTACCTAACTTCCCTGTTTCGTCATCTTTAAAAAGTGGGACAATAAAAGAGGAGCCTCAAGAAACTGCTTTGAGCAGGACATGGAGAGAGACACACCCAGTGAAAGAAGCCACACAGCCAGCTGGTCCTCAACCGTGTTGGCCCCTGGCCGCCGCCACTGCCACCAGACTGAGATAGCCACAAGACACGCTGCCTTCCTCAAGAATGCCTGTGCCAAGGAGTGGGTGCTGGCCGTGTCCTTTACCACTGGGGGCCTCGCTATAATTCTGCCCCCATTCAGCCCCCTACACCAACTATGCCATCACGACCAACCAGGCCACACCCTAAATCACCCAGTGCCCTCCAAGATGATGGGCACATGCCCGTTGTGCCCAGGCATCCGCAGGGCCCCCAGGCCCAACATTGGAGTGGCTGAAGAAACTATGAGCACCTCTATTGATGGGGAGGAGGCTCCTCCTGCCCCAAGGCCCCCAATAAATAAAACAACGTCAGCTCCTCCCTGCAGCATCTCTGAGATGCTTGGCATCTTGCTTGGCACGGCCGTCCCTGCTGCTAAGCGACTGCTTGCCAAGCCACCATTCATGTCCTCCTGCCAGTCACACGCACTCACTCCCTGCCCTTCCGTAGCCACCAACTCAGATGTCAATGCTGGCCAGCCAGTAAGGCCAATGAGCAAGGCATGCCAGGAATAAGACACAGTAGGCAACGGTGGGAACCGTGAAAAAGTCGAACACACATTCCATCTAAAAGGGAAGAAGAAATTTAAGACCAGAGTTGACAGACACTCTTTTCATTTTTCCAGGAAGAGCCCAAATCTGAATTTTTATACAAAATCTTAAATGCTGGTGACTAATTCAAAAATGTAAAATCCTGTGCAATGCTAACAGAACATACCTACAGGCCAGATCTAATCTCAGGAGTTTCCAGGGTGTGATCTCAGGTTCAAATGCTGTACAAATATCCTTGTTTCCCAGGCCTCAGAAGAAGGAGCTTCTCCTTGAGCACTTGTGATCACATAAATGCATTTGCATTTGTTCAGCATGGCACAAGAGCCACAAAAACTCGTACTTATGACGCAGGCTAGGGTGAAACTGATGATGATGTGTGATTCTCAACTTGGACGTGAATTTCCACTGTCTGATCCTTTTGATGCAATGATCCCAGGGGCAGAATTTGAAAGTTACCTTCTTCTTTCTTATAGCTTGCAAACCGTTTTTATAAACACCATGTGTATCCTTCATTTAGGCAAAGAGACTGTGAGGGTGTAGGGTCCAATTCTACCAGACTCTATTTACCTGAAGTACATGTGCCCCTAGGTGGGTGTGTGACCTGCAATATGAATGCAGAATTCTACCAGGAGTCTCACTCCTTTGGAACCTAAAGTCCCACGTGGGGAAGGTCTGCATTCTATCTCTTCTGCTTTAGTCCATGAGACAAGAATCATCACTCCCATCTAACTAAAGAGGGGCTTTGGCTCATGGTGGGGAAGTGACTTGTTATCCATGACACAACCTACAATCTCCAGGGTCTTGAACTCAGATCTTTTACTGCTTATCAAGTGCTGTTTCCATTAAACCCCTCTTGAAACCACAAACACGTACTATGAATAACATCAGGCCCAGCTATCAGCCACGTACAGTGGGGGACACATTACGTGCATCACCTCAAAGCAACCTCACAAGACAAGTCATATCATCCCCATTTCTCGGATCAGAAAACCAAGGCTCAAGAACGTTAAGTCACTTGCCCAAGGCCATTCGGCTAATAAGAGACAGAACAAAAACCACAGTGCCAGCAATCTGTCTTCAAAACCTGTCTTTTTAACCACTCATTTATAATGCTACCATATAAGCTTTTGCAAGCTTCATAGAAGTTTCTATGACACTGGCTGGAAATACACAGTTCTCCCCAGAGATGATCCCCCATGGCTTTCCCATACACAGACAGGTAGAATCTCTTTGATATTAAAAAGCTCAAGATCTGGGAATCATTCCCATTAGGGAGTGCTCCTTCTCTCCGTAGGGAAATCCCTCTGGGATACTCATTAATCACAGGGTTAAAGGGTAACCCTTGAGGTTTTTGAACCAAGAGACCACAAAATAGCAAATTTATTAGGTTCTCCCTCATCCCACCAACCTTAAACTATGCAGGCATTAGGGTGAATGACAACCTTTCAACAGAATGTGGGTATCATTTTTTATGATTAGAAACAAATAATGTTTATTTTGAAAAAACAATGACTGACATTGATACTCTGCTGTTTTCTCACTATCTGTTAAGGCACAAATTGTCACTCAGGGTAATTAAATTAAGAATTAATTACCAGGTTGCCATACAAGCTGAGATATTTCCAAGCTTCAGCCCCAAGAGCACACAAATCTACTCAGATTTTTAAAAGAAAGGGGCTAGAAACTGGCACCGTCATTTTGGAGGCCGATTTGGCAAGAGCTCTTAAAATTTTAAATGTTAATTTCCTCTGACCTAGCAATTCCAACTACCCCGCAGACACATAAAAGTGGGTAAATACACACAGGCATGTTGTCACATAAGAAAAACTAGTATGTAATTGGGACCAATGGAAAACAACCAAAGAGGCCATGAATAGAGAAATTTTTGACTCAGTGATAATCCACACAATGGATTCTAAAAGCTAATAAATGTATTAGACTTTTTAGCCCTTTATATACTGAGATGGGAAGATGTCCCCAAAGTATGAAAAAAGTAAGCTATAAAAGATAGTAGGTAGAATGCATATTTTCTGGAAAGTAATGTTAATAAATAATTTGATTGAACCTAAGGAAACGCATAGCTCCAGCAAACTGGTTTCAAACAGAGCCAGGTAGTAAATGCCTTCAGGTTTGTGGGACGTAAGGCCCGTCTCCACTGCTGTGCTATTGCCAAGGCAGCCTCAGATGCCTCTAAATGAGCGAGCATGGCTGCGTTCCCAAGCAACTTTATTTATGGACTTGGAAACTGAAATTTTGTGCAATTTTTACACGCCCCAAAATGTTATTCTTCTTCTGGTTTTCTTTCAACCATTTCAAAATATGAAAACCACTTTTAGCCAGTATGCTATACAAAACAGGTAGCAAGCTAATTTTGTCCCAACAGATAGTTTGCCCACTCCTGGTCTAGAAGGTATGATTAAGAAGCGTTTTCCCTTCTATGATATGTATATGTGCACATGTGTGAGAGAGAGATTTAGTATCTTCTATAATAACTACATCTATTTAAAAAAAACATTAATATTGATATATGCAGATAAACTAATATATTTCCTCTAGAAGAAAACCCTACGAGGTATTTCATCTGCTATCAGGTATATCATTAAATGCCAATGACATAAAGTGAGCTGATCAGCCACCTTCTTAGCTGCTAAGTATCCTTCCCCCTGACTTAAATATTCTAGGCATAAATCTTTCCCTCTCTCTCTCTCTCTCCTTGTTTTCCCTTTTCTTGGCACATAGGTTGACTGAGACAGAGTGTTTTCCACCCCAAGCAAAATAATCAGTGGGAACCCATTTCTTAGCCAAATTACAATCCACTAAAGGAAACTGGGCCAGCATCACCTCGAATTACCGCCTCAGTCATCCATCAACAAGATCGCCCGGGCAACTAAGGAAAGATGCTTTTCAAGGCGCAGTCTTGGCTGGCCCAGCGAGCCAGCCCGGCCTCTGGAGCGAGCCACTGCAGCACGACCAAAGCGTCCCCATCGTCTGGAGACAAACCGCTTTGCATAATTACAGCAACCTCGCAACGCTCCCCCTGCTCTGGGCTTTCCTTGTCAGCTGCCCGTGAAACTGGGACTCCGAGAAGCTTGTTCAGAAAACCTGCCTTCTCATGCTCGAAGTCAAATCTACATTTATCAGCAAAGCTGAAACGTTAAAGGGATTACAAGGGGCTTAGAATCCACTGGAGGGTCACTGACCCGGTCTTGCGAGCCTCATCTCCACGTGCCCTTTAGACATAGCTTTGGTCTGTTCCCTGGTTCTTTGGTTGCCTTTGATTTTACCACTGTTCTCATCCAGGTTGGAGGGGATGTTTCCTCTAGCCCTGATTCCAAAAGGTTCTCAGACTCTTTTATTTTAAACGAAGAGAAGCTGCTTGCATATTCCCCTAGACAGTGGTATAGACCAGGGATCGGCAAACATTTTTTGTAAAGAGCCAGATACTATATATTTTAGGCTCTCGGAGCCATGCAATCTCAGCTGTGCCATTGCAGCCCGAAAACAGCCATAAACAAGATGTAAACAAACAGGCACGACTTTGTTCAGATAATACTTGATTCATGGGCACTGAAATGTGCATGTCATATAATTTTCATGTGCCATGAAATATTATTCTTCAATTTTTTTCCCCAACCACTTAAAAATGTACCTTATGAACCATACAAAATGGGAGAAGGGTCAGGTTAGACCCTTACTATTCAAAGTATGGTCCCTAGAGCAGTAGCAGCAGCAATCTTCGAGCTTGTTAGAAATGCAAAATCTTTTGGGAGGCCAAGTGGGGAGGACTGCTTGAGGCCAGGAATTTGACATCAGCCTGGGCAACATAGTGAGATTCCCATCTCTAGAAAAAACTTAAAAGAATTAGCCAGGTTTCGTGGCATCTTCCTATAGTCCTAGCTACTTGGGAGGCTGAAATGGGAGGATCACTCGAGCCTGGGAGTTTGAGGTTATAATGAGCTAGGATCATGCCACTGCACTCCAGCCTGTGTCTAAAAGAAAGAAAAGAGAGAAAGAGAGAGAAAGCAAAGAAAAGAAAAGGCAAAATCTCAGGCCCCACCTCAAACATACAGAATTGGAATCTGAATTTGAACAAGATCCCCTGGTAATTCATATACAAGTAATGTTTGAAGTCCTGGTCCAGAACACAGACTTTTGAAGGCAGAATACCATTGACTAGTTGGCTGTGCAACCTTAGGCAAATCGTTTACCCTCTCTGAGACTCAGTTTCCTTAGCTATTAAAATGGGTATAAATGATCGCGCCCATCGCCAAGGGCTACAATAAATGATAAGCTACAAAGGATGGAAAACATTTGCCTGGCGTTGTCAATGCTTTTAAAATGGTAACTACTGGAGAAGCTTACTAGTTTTAAAAACCTTTTTTGGAGACATGAGGATGGCTCGCTCAGGATCTACAAACTCCCATCATTTCCAGTACCCGACAGGTAACCTAAATATTGGAAGAGGTCCCTGAATGTTGGAGACCACAGAGAACCAAGGTCATGCCCCTCTAAAGGGACACTACTCATGTCCTGCCAGGTACTGCCACGCAGGAAAGTGGCCCTGATGTTACCCCATCTTCGGATGTGTCCAGAGAAGCTGGAAACCTGCATTGTAATGCTAGAAAAAGCCTCCTTCTTTAATACGCTGTGCAGATCAACCAAAACCTATCCACAGGCGAGATTTGACTCCACGGTTTGCGACCACTGTCTTAGCATAAGTAGTAAGAGGCAGTGACTCACAAGAAAATGAGCTACATTTGATTTTGGAGCCAAATTCCAGCATCATTCTCCCTACCCAGGTGACCTAAGTTATTTAACGACCCTCAGCCTCAGCTGTCTCATCAAAAAAGTAATCACGTCTACCTTATAAGATGTGGGGAGAACTCAATAAAAACGGCCCTAAACAATGGCAGCATGGTACCCGACAGAGGAAGCACTGGTTATTGCTGATGTTGTTTCGGTATTACTATTATTATTCATCAGTCTTCACCGCACAAATGGCTGTTTTTCTCTCCCTGCACAAACTGGTTGCAAACAGGCAAGCCCAATTAACCTCGCTCTGAAAGCTATCTTGTAGCTCTCTTGTAACTAAGTGCTTAGTTATTCATGATGCTGTTCTGGCTGCGGTCCACGAAGATGCCTTAATCCTCCTCTTAATGAAGATTCCCTCCGCAGCCCAGCCCCGTGGAATTTCCTCTAGGCCACCTGGAGACGATGCCTCTTCCAGGCTAAGTCACCTGTTGGGAGCAGGGGCCACGCTGGCTCCTCAGCTGCCCTGCATCGGGCGGAGAGTGATCTCTTGCTGGCAATTGCGAGCTCTGTCTTCCCCAAGACACATAAATTCTTGTTTGTTTCATTTGTTTCAGAAATCCTGACCCCTCCTCATTTTCCATCTAGAGATGTGGGTGACTACAAAAATGGGGAGAGAGTATGATCGCTCAGGAGGATCCCCATGAAATATACATGACTTTGACAGTGGCTTGGGCATCTTTCCTGACACAGAGGAAGACCCAAGGCGGGAAATGCAATTTGCCACGCACAGTGCTAGCTGTTTTATCTCGGGGCTCTCAATCTCTCCCGTGCACACGAATCAGCTGGGGATCTTGTTCAAGCTCAGGTTCTGATCAGTCGCTCTAGGGTAGGGCCAGAGACTTTGCATTTCTAACACACGCCCACGAGATGGTGATGCTGCTTCCTCCTGCAAACAAGGTTCAAATCAGCACGATCCTCCAACACACTGCTCCGTTCAGGTCTCTGCTCAGCGGTCACCTCCTCAGAGAGCCCTTCCCTGGCCACCTTGTCTGGAGCATGATTATTACAGGAATGAGGGCAGGAATCCTGCCTGTTGGGTTCTTTGCTGTATCCCTAGCACCAGCCAGAGCAGGCGCTCAAATATTTGTTCAGTAGACAGATCCCAACTGGACAAGTAGAGAAAATGAAACTCAAGGAACCTGAGTCGTTTGCCCAAGGTCACGCAGCTTGTTGGAGCCAGAGCAAATGCTAGCCCAGCTCTGTCTGGATTTCAAAGGCCCCACCATGCCAGAGGGAAGCAAAGTTTGTTTACAACACGCTTCCTCCCTAGAACCTTAGGGCCTTCATGCCCGGGAGGCAGAAACACAATTCTATCCTGTTTGTAAGAGATGCCTGCTGTGTGGACGAAGGACTGCAAGGGGACCAGGGTGGAGCAGAAAAGCCAACTAAGGACGATGAAGGGGTGGAGGCCAGCGAGTGTGATCTCAGGGCTCCTTGGTATTTGGGGTAAGGGAAGTTCCACTTTCCCTGGGTCACACCAAAGCCGGCCTTCAGCCTCTGTGTCGGGGGCTCACGGTGTCCCCAGGCAGAGGAACAGAAAGTGGATTTCAAACTGCCAGAAAGAAGAGATGCCGTAACCCCAGAAAGAGTTGTCCCTCTCTTCCAAAAGGTCACCCGGAAGTATGCCCATGGGGGAAAGCCAGGGGGGCACGAGCCAGGAGCTGCTTCCTTTCCAGCCCCGGGTGGAGACGCCATAAAAACCCTATTCATGGAGCCCAAGCGAGGCCTTTCTGCTGCTGGGAGGGAAATTGCTTCGACATGAAAATCTGACTCAGCCTAATGAAAGGGTCTCTTTCCAAAAGAATAGCTCCATAATGGGCTGAAAATAAAACGCTTGTTTTCCCATGAGAAAATTAGCTGCATTAAAGTGGCTTAAAGTTCTCCAAGAAGAAATGGCTGTCCTAAAGGTCTACAGTGGCCCTGGACACCTGGCATCCTCAGAGGTGCTGGTTCTGTTTCCTCCTGAGCAGTGGTTAAGAGGAAGCTAAAAGTAATTAGCAAAATTAGCGAATAGTTACTACGTACCTGGGACTGGACATGTGTTTTCAGTATCTTATTTAATCCCTACAGTAATGCTTTGAGGACAGCACCATTATTATGCTCAGTTAATAGAAGGAAACCCGAAAACTAGGGAGAGTTTGTGGGTGATCAGAGGCTAGAGGTCACAGAGCCCAGGAAGAACACAGTCAGGCTACACCTGCACACTGCACCACGATGCCCCTCAAGGCCTCTGGCCAGAAGTTGACCCCCAAGGACTGCAGAGTCGAGGAGGAAGGGGAAGCTGGAAATCACTCACCCAGCTGTTCATCATTCTGCCTCTCCCACCCCCAGGAGAGCACAAGATGGACCAAAAAAAAGGAAGCAATCAGTAGTTCTGTCATACTGGATTTGGTTTATCAAACAAGGCGTCTACACCTATCCCCACGTTAACACCCACTTTGATATTTGGGACACCCAAGGGACCAACCCAGACCACACCTATTTGGGCTACGACGCTGGCATCACTGATGGATGTCTATGTCCACTAATTGCATATTTATAAGGTCGCCTGCCTTGACTCCGACATAGAAGTTATTAAATGCTCGGCAGCCATAAGGGCTGTGCTCAGTGCCCTGAAACAAAGGCACAGAGCCTGCCAGACCCATCTGGGGCAGGAACAAAAGCATTTAATTTCTGAAGGAGCCGGTTGGGAGTTTTCTTATAACTGGGTGCCCAGCACAACTACAAATGGGGGAAAGTAGAGACGCACGAACAGAGGAGGGAAAAAAAATCAAAGCAGGATTTTCTACCTATTACAGTATCCAGAAACAGCCCTCTGCAAAGAAGCATACGAGTGGTAGAGAAAGAAAGAAAGACGCACTGATCCAAGAAAGCATGTGTCGTGATAGCGGACGATTTTCTCCTGTCACCAGTGTTTCCTTTTTCTGAGGATGCCAGGAGGATTCACCGTCTTCTCTTTCTATCCCCAAACTGAGAGCCTGTAAGCTCACACCCCAACTTTTCCCAGCCAGAGCCCCAGCCGCCAGATGCACGGGGAGGGCACCCAGAACCCTCCTGTCCCAAACACAATCATTCCAATCCAGGCTGGAGCTGCCTGGAAGTCAACACTCAAGGCACATTAATAAGAAACATCTGGCCACCGAAGAGGGTTGACACAGCGCAGGCGGGCAGGGGCGGATTTGCGGTGGGGACCCCGAGTTACAGGGGCTGAATTAAAAACACAACTGGAAAACACCAGCCATTCCGGGGGATCCTGTGCACGTGGCACCGGGCAACGCTGCCGTGCCCAGGCTGGCTTGGTTTGGGGGTCAGTTGCCTAGATACACGGAGCCACCAGGGTGCGAGGGATCTCTAGCTCTCACATCAGAGAAATGCGGCCCCAGACCAGCGCTCTGCATCCCCCCGGTGTCTGGCCACCACTTCCACCTTCGATATTTGTAGCAGATGTAGCCTTGCTCTTAAAGGAACCGCCTTTGCATTCTTTCCATGTGACTTGCAAGTGAGGTGGGGGCGCAGATATGTCTGCATGTGTGCGTTTTTTTCTCGCTGCAGTGGTGTGCATTTAAGGAGTCCTACCTCCATTTGTGCAAGGCGAACCCAGGACACTGGTCACCGCAGGCGTTACACGGCTGGCCTCGCTCTATCCTCCCCAGTCCGGTCAACTTCAAAACAAAAAGACAACACGCGCATGTCTCCAGCACGGGGCGGGGGGGGGGCTCCCCTCCAAAGCCCCACTTGTGTCCCAGGCAGGGTGGCCTGTCCCTCCCGCCCCCACCTCCTGCGTGCTTTGACTCAGCTGTTCCTCTGGACGTGGGGACAGCGGGGCGGGGCGCTGCCGGTGCACCCGGGGTGGTCTCTCCTGCCCGGGGAAGTGTGTGCGGACCCACGCGGGCTGCCTCCGGGCACCAAAGCACCCAGAGGTGGCCCTGGCTGGGGCTTTGTCTGCCCCGGACACCTTGGTCACCGGGTTTCTAAGAAACAAAAGCAAAGACCTTTCGGTCCCCTGGAGTCCGCGAGAAGAGCCCATGGCGCGCGCGCCCTGGACCCGGCTGGCGCTCTCGGGAAGGGGGCAGTGGAGGACGCCCCAAAAGACAGCCCCGAAGTCCAGGTCCTGGGCGACAGCTCCAAGCGGCCAGACGCTGGAGCTTGGCCGATCTGCCTTCAGGGAGGAGGCGAGGGAAGGGGCTTCGGGGGTGTCCCCTCCCAGACCGTGACACTAAGGGCCACGGTTTGGGTCTGACTCTCTCCGGGCCTGGGGGGTCGGGACCGAACCCCTCCCGCGCCTCCCCGCGGGGCCCGACGCGCGCAGCCCGTGGCGCCAGCTTACCTGGGGCCACAGGTGCGCGGCCGCGGGGCGGCGGGGGGCTGGGCACGGGCGCTCGCGGCCGCCTGCAGGTCCCCGGCGACCCGCCCCGCTCGGGCGGGGGACACTCACCGAGCGGCTGGAGAGTCTTTTCCGGGAGCTCCGGCTGAACATGGCCGGGCGCCTCCTGCACGCCGCGCAGTCCGCCCGCCCGTCCGTCCGTCCGTCCGCGGCCGGGAGGGCGGGTCTCCTGGGCGGGCACCCTCGGCCGGCGGCCTGGCTGGATCCGCCTCGCAGTCCCCGGCCAGCTCGGGCGCGCACGCCTCCTCCTCCTCCTCCCCGCCCTCCGTCTCCCCCTCCCCGCCCGCAGGTCCCTCCCTCTCTCCCGGCATCCCCACCCCCCGCCCTCCCCGCGGTCGCCCTGCGGCCCCCGGGCTGGCCCCGTCCCTCCCCGGCACCCGCCCGTGGCTACTTTCTCCCTTCCCCCCGCGGCCCTGCCCACTGGGTCTAACTTCCTCGCTTACCTGGTGCCACCCCCAAAACCTCTTCCCTCGCTCGCCCTTGTCCCCAAGTTAGGGACCATCTCACAGCCCCTGCTGCCGTAGCTGGGGTAGGGCAGTGGAGACGGAAGGATGAGGGTTGAGTTTTCTTAAATTAAGGTATAATTCACGTACAGTAAAATGCACCCATTTTCGTGGACAGTTCTGCCAGGTTTAACAGATTCGTACAAATATGCAACCACCACCACAATCAAGCTACAGAGCAGCACCATCACCTCCCCCCCGCCCCAAAATGGACTATTTTGAAAGTGTGTGCCATGCCTGGAATCTAGTTAGTGTCCACTGGGCATCGGTATTAAGAGATGAGAAGGAGGATGAATTACGCCCCATCTAATTGTACAGTACCTGGAATCTAGTAGGTGCTCATTAAGTCATTTTGGATCATTGCATGCAAGCTCTGAAGCCACGGTGCCTTTGTTCCCATTCTTTTCCCACCACTTACTAGTTGATGATCTCCCCAAATTAATCACCCTCTCTGTGCCTCTGTCTCCTTGACAATAAAAAAAGGATATAACAAGAGTCCTCATCTCACCCTGTTGCCGGGAGAGGTGCGCTGGGACGTGTATAGTTGTTATAACAGGCACAAACTAAGGCTGATTAAAGATCAGCTGTCAAAAAAAGAAAAAAAAAAAAACGGTTGTAAGTCTGAGATGTCCAGGCCAGGAGACCCACTTACCATTGATGTTTTAGCTCAAATATCACCTCCCCTGAGAGAACCTTCCTGACCCGGATGTGACCTCTCTCACACGTACTCTTCCTACCGCAGACAGCAAGTGTTGAAATGATCCTGTTTGCTCACTGATGTGTCCTTACTCCAGCCCAAGGTGACTGACAGAAAGGACATTGTCTCCTTCACCTCAGTCCCTCCAGAGCCTATAACAATACCTGCACGCAGTAGGTACTCATAAAATATTTGTTGAAAGAAGACATCCCTGTCATTGTCAAAAAAGATAACTGTCCCGGCTTAGTGTTTCCCAGATGAGACATTGAACTTCACTAAAGCAAAGGTGTCTGCCTGGGCTGGCACAGAGAATTAGCAACAAGGCCAGTCCGCCTATACTCCAAGTTCAGAAGACTAGGATGGCACAACTCAGATACCCACCGTGTGTCCGTGTTAGTTGATCGTCTTCACGGCCCAGAGAGTTTGGTTTGGTTTCTAGGCCAGAACTAGGGAGAGGCAAGTAAGGCCCTTCTTTGCCTCTGGAGCAAAACACAGGGATGCCACCAAATTCGGTAATCCAGAGAATATTTTTGTGCACTATTCTAAAGAAGCAAAGTCAACACCGAAAAATTCCATGAGGACCAGAATATCAAAGACAGGATCCTACCTTATATCATACTCAATGTGACCCTGCCTCACTCACCTTAATCCTGGCCCCAGTAAAAACGCTCCAGAACTCAGTGACATTATCTATGTTGTATTTATCTATGTATTCACCACTTACCACGGCCATGACATGATACACTCGCAGAGGGTAATCGCCACGGCTTTCCATCTCTTTATTTGCCCAGGGTCAGCTTATTTCAAATGCTCGACAAACATTTGTTAAATGACTACACGGAAGACAGTAGCTTTGGCAGGGGGAGGGGAGGGGATGCTAGCAAGGGGAACCTCAGGTTGGAGTCAGGACGAGGGCGGGATGCTCACCTGGCCTTCTCAGCAGGGCTACCGCGCACCCAGCTCTGCACTGCAAACAGCTTCGCATCTGGTGGCATTTGTGTTTTAATTATGAACATTTTCAGCAAAGGTCAGGAACAAAATCAGTGCATTCCAAATTTCCAACAGATGGAAGGCACTGTGTCTTAAGGACGTGGCACCTGATTCACCTCCCTCAAAGCAATTGCAAAAACTAGGGGGCAGTTGTCCTGCCCTGCATCTTGTGGCTGGTGAAGGACCCTTGGGGACATGGTCTGAGTGTTTCTGGGCCTTTAACTTTGGTTGTTTGGGCAAAGAGGAGATGCCAACAAGTTGTGAGTGGGCTCTCATTGCTGTTTGCATAAACCCACCCCACAAATACAGCTTCAAGTGTTTATCTAGACACCTGCGGTAAAAAAAACATCCTCTCCTGGGCCTAGACCCTGTTGGTCTGTTTCTTCTGAGCAGGAGCCAGTATTCCCTGGGCTTATTTACACCTGAGTTTCATGTCCAGGCAGCAGCATCTCCCTTATCTGCTCCACAACCACTTTATCTTGCTCAGGCAGACAGAGTTTAGTAGCCCAGGAAGGAAAAAAGCATTCTCACTGTCAGCAGTAGGTGAACAGCAGACAATTTTCTTTTGCTTTATCACTGCATTTGCCCTTCCTGGACATCTCTGATGCAGGACATTTCTCAAGGCAGTGCGATTACTAACGGAACTTGAAGCCATCCTCATACACAATCCTCAACATGGGAGAAAGCCTTCGCTATCATGTAAAGCGGAAAAACAAAACTAGGATAGACTGGCTGTGATGAGTCTTAAAATACTCATCAAGAAACTGGAAGGAACTACGCACCACATTAAAATGGATTGATGGATGGTGAAATTATAAGGCTTTTTTTATTTTCCTTTCTGCCTTTGAAATATATTTCCCATAATGAACACGTGTTCATTTCATACCCAGAAATGTACAAATGTTTATCTAAAATTGAGAATGGTGCCCTTGCTGCCTGAGGTCTTCTAACACCAAGTCTGGATCAGGTGTAGCGAGAAACTGTGTGTTCTGCTTCCCCTGACCTAGCCTATATATAGGTTCTTATCTTCTGTAGTTTGGCTTTTCTATTTTTTTTTTTTTTTTAATAAATTTGTGACTTTTAAGCCAGGTGAAGCTTCCAGCCTACTGTTCCCACATAGCAGCAGGAAACCTGAGATCGGTCCGTAAAGTACTTTCTAAAACAGAGAAGGACGCAGAACAGCCTCACCCAGGTGCACATTTATTTCTGTCACCTACTAGAAGCAATTCTGAAGGTGACAAAAGGGGAAAGATCTCCCCGAACGGTGTGGCCAACGCTTAGAAGCTCCATCAAAGCGTCCTCTGAATCCGAAGTCTATAAATGGTAATTTGAAAAGAATATTTAAAGCCATGGGTGGTGGGGAGTTAAGGAGGGTGACGGGAGAGAGGCAGCGGTGGGATTATGGGGGGCTTTCCGCCGTCTTCCCAATGCGCACCCTTCTGATGTCTACAGATTTTCCTGTCTGGGCGTGGATCAGACATACATAATCAGAAAAAAAACCAAATCTGGAGAGAATTGGAATAAAGAGACAGTGCCGGTGGGCTCTTTCCCAGGGATTAAATAATCTTAAATTTGTTAATATATTCTAATATTTAAAGCAAAAATATTTGAAAAGATAAAAAATGTATTACACTAAACAGCATAGATCCTTCCCTTTGAAAAGCCTTAGAATTTTGCAGAGCCGTTGGCTCAGCTTATCCTAAAAATTGTTACAGAAAAAGCACAAATACGTGGTTTAAGGGATAGTCACAACAGTGATGTTTCTAAGACCAAAAAAAAAAAAAAAAAACCAGAGTGCTCTAAAAACTTAACATTAAAGGACCCAATAAGTAAAAATAAACAATGGTAATCCTTCCATTGATACTTCACCCAGACATTAGAAATGATGCAGTAGAATTAAGGGAAATTCGTATGAATATGGTTCCATTTGAAAAGCAGATTACAGGCCGGGCACGGTGGCTCACGCCTGTCATCCTAGCACTCTGGGAGGCCGAGGTGGGAGGATCACTCGAGGTCAGGAGTTTGAGACCAGCCTCATCAAGAGCGAGACCCCCATCTCTACTAAAAATAGAAAGAAATTAATTGGCCAACTAAAGATATATAGAAAAAATTAGCTGGGCATGGTGATGCATGCCTGTAGTCCCAGCTACTCGGGAGGCTGAGGCAGGAGGATTGCTTGAGCCCAGGAGTTTGAGGTTGCTGTGAGCTAGGCTGATGCCACAGCACTCTAGCCTGGGCGACAGAGTGAGACTCTGTCTCAAAAAAAAACCAAAAAGGCAGATTACAAACCAACAATATAAATTCACAATTGCAAAAGACTTAGGGTACCTATGACACTTTCAAAAATACACATATATTTGCAAAAAGTTCTTTTTGAATATTACTGGTTATGATAACTTGTTTTGAAAGCTTGAATTCCAAGTGATTTAATAGTTTCTCTTTTGCTTCTCTAATTTTTCTAAAATGAACATGTTTTCTTTGTATAATAATTAATGATGAAAGTATAAAATAATAATTAGTGGACTTTTTAAAGTTCTTAAAAACTAAGAGGTACAATGCAGATTTTTTTTTTACTGTAGGTGGTAGAATACAGATTTTTTTTACTGTTTCTTATCTATATATTCTCAATTTCTATTAGAAGCAAGTATTGTTTTGAATTAAGAAACATTTTTAAATTGCAAGTATAAATGAATTTTAAATATGCATAAATAATTATCTTGTAAGGCTAATGCTAGTTTTCCTTTGGAAGAAAAAACTTCAAATTTTATTTCTCTGTAAATTTTAAAATATTTTAGGGTTTTCCCCAGGAACATAGTGTCTTTTGTACTAGCAGAAAAATACATTTTTGGTCTCCCTCTTCTCTTCCCAGACCTCCTTCAACCGGGGATCTGAGGGCTTTATGGTATAATGTTCCTTTGTTTCCCCAATAGCCTTATAAAGGCACAAAGATGCAAAGTTGACTTTTTAATAATCCCGTTCACTTGTGCTTTTGTAGGGGTCTACTGTTTGCAGAGGACATTCATAAGTGCCATCCGGGAATTCCAAGACTCACGGTAAGGTCAGAAGAGAAAACAAATGCCCAGGAGGTCGTGGGACTTGCCTACCATGCTGAGCTGGTGACAGAGGTGGCTTCAGAAGAAATGAAGCCTAGGTCTGTTGTCCCAGGTTCTCATGATCCCTTCCTGCCTTTGGGGGTAGCTTTCTATTAAAATGCTCCCTCTCTCTCTCTGCCTTTCTCCCTCCCTCCCTCCCCCCTCCCTCTCTCTCTCTCTCTCTCTCTGTCTCTCTCTCTTCCCCCCTTCTCTCCCCCCTCTCTCTCTCTTTCTGTCTCTATCACACACTCACACACCCCCCTGGATGGGTGTTTCCCTGTGTGCCCTGCTGCGGGCACTGGGATGTGCTCTTAATTCTCACGAAGGTGCATTGTAGGGACCAGCGTGGGTCCGAGTTAACAGCATGTTCAGGGGGCAGTGGAGTGGACATCGAGGAAAACAAGGACGCTCACGCCCTGCCTCCCCCTCCACTGCTACGCTGGTTTCCCGTAATCCCCGGCCGCTCCCCCCAGCTCACCTCGCAAGGCCACCCTTCTCCTGAGTTTTCCTCCAGGCGTTGGTGTATCACTTTTCTGCGGTGGGTTTCTCGTGGCTCCTGCCAAATGAATGGAAACCATAAAAAGGAGAAGGGGCCACGCACACCATGCCCCGTTTCCCTAATCCATGCTGGAGAGGCATCGAGAAACCAAGCCCATTGGTTTGACACCGGGAGCTGGTATTTCTCAATCCAAACTCAAATTCTCTCTCTCTGTCTCTCTCTCACACACACATACAGAGCCATTTAACGACCTCTGTCTCACCGAGATTTGGAATTACTGAGTGGTTCTCACTCAACATCTCTGTCCTTATACTTTCTAATGGTAGGATTTCGGAGGGTTCAATAGAAGGGATTAAAAGACTCAAAACAAGACGAAACAGGTCAGCAAGGAGGACAGAGCAATTGCGACCATAGTGTAGGAACCGTGGTTGTCCTTTTCCCTTGGCCTTTAGCGCTAAGCCGCTTAGATAGAACAGCCTCTCTTGAATCTGGCTGCTCCTTAGGGATGACTCGGAGAACTTTACAAAATCCTAATGCCCAGGCCACGCCCTGGACCAACGAAATCAACCCCTGGGGGTATGGCCCAGCCATCAGCATTTCAAGAACTCCTTGTGTGATCCCTTTCAACGTGCAATTGGGCAGAACTGTTGTCTACGCAACCTTTCGGGCAAAGGCTTCCCATAGCCAGCTCTTTGGCTGGGATTTTGCATCAGCTTTGATTTCTTCTTCTTACCAGAGGCTGTGACCAGCTCTACACCCACTAGAATGGCCTCATCAACATTTATAACACATATGTGTAAAGAGGGTGGGTCTGGGGTTCTGAAGGGCGTTGTGTTTGCTACGCCTGGGTGCAGGCGGTCCAGCGTGGAGCACCTGAGACGGAGCCAAAGTCAGCTCTGTCTTGTTGTAAAGCAGTATAAGGATGGACAGGGGCTGGGGATGGTGACAGACAGGAATCCTCTTATTCGCTGTGTGGACAGGGATTCAGGAGAGAGATGTGTCTAGTGGGGACTGTGCAAACAAGATGTTGTTCAATGCCCGAGTTGGCTCCATCCCAGGGCATAGAGAATCTTCTGGAAAAGCATATAATTTGCAGATGCTTGGCATGCCTAGATCTTAGGGAATCCCGGAAGGGGGCTGAGCTTTGTGTCAAGGCTGGCAACGGGCCAAGTATTAGCTGGCTTCTGGTACAAGGGGGTGGCCTACATACACCTGGGCTTCAAGACTGTAAAGTCAATCACCACCATGTTAATTATGCTCATCGGTCAGAATTTGTTGGAGCACCTGTGCTGAGCTCAGCACACCCTGATAGAGACCCACTGGACTGAGGCCTGGTTAAAGCCACCAGAAAAGGCTGGTTTCCATGCTCAGACGAACACTGTTCAACAGCCTCTGCAAGCAGAGAGGACAACCAAACTCACAGTGTTAATGAAAGAAGAAAGAAAGTCTCCAATTCCAAGAAATGGCACAGATTTCACTTCTTCCATTTACTCTTGGCTTCCCAACAGACAAGCAAGTCACTTTCAAGATCCAGAGCTAAGTTATCCTTTCAGTTGAGGCAGAGATTTAGTGTTTTTGTAATAGTTTGATCTGATTTTTCAAGGTTTCAACCAATTGGCTTGTCTTACCTGCAATTTCCATGAAGCTTTTTTTTTTTCCTTTCCTAACTAGCAGCCCCAAAAAGCCAACCTTGACATAATATCTTGATAAGGCTCCTTGCTGATTCTTTCTATCTGGGAAAGTTGCCCCTTTTGTCTAGCCCAGAGTGCTAACCCGCTAGAATAAGCTGGGGAGCTATTTTCTTTAATATGTCATGTCTGGCCCCATCCTAATCAATTAAATCAGTATTCCTGCAGCGGGCTCAGGCAATGGGCAGCTTTTAAAGCTCTCCAGATGAATCTAAAGACTAGTCAGGACTGAAAACCTCTAACCCATCTCTTTTCCCATGATTTTACTCATCTGCCTAGATTTTCCATGTGTGCTCATGCCACATGGTGTTTACCCTATCCTAAGGAGAGAGTACAGCTCTTTTACGTAGGTAACAGGAGAAGGAAACAGATCAGCACAAGACCTTTAGTGCCTTGCTCTTCAAAGGTGATGTCAGAGACCAGCAGCCTGGGAATTATCTGAGAGCTCGCCCGAATTGCATAATTCCCGTAACTTAGAATCTGCATGTAAGCAGAATCCTTAAGTGGTATGAATGCATATTGGACTCTGAGAAGCACTGTTCTAACTAACTCAGAAGCCCACATCCTCATTGCAGGGCCACCCTGCAGCCCTTCCTTGATTTGCCCGGGTAGAAGAGTGGGGTGCAAACCCTCAGTTCCCAAGGTGCTGACTCTACAAAACCCTCTTCTGCCTGGACACCCTTCATTCGATGCTTGCTACAGCTCTGCGAGGCAGAGTTATTATTATCCCTAATTGAAAGAAAACAAGTGACGTGAGTTGGCCAGTACAGTAAGTGATAGACTGAGGATTTTAATCGAGGTATGTCTGATTCCAAAGTTGGTTCTTGTTATAATAAAACAAGTGTCACGGAGCTTTACCCAGAAGCAGGTGGGCACACAGAGCAGGTGAGACAGCTGGTGTGATCCTCGCTCTTCTCGCTTTGGACTGAGACTCGTCAGACCCTTTCTCTCGAGAGAACCCAGTGGTCCTGCTCCAGCAGCAGGTCAACAGCTCGCCTTGGAAATGACCAAAAAGAACGTCAGAGCGGTGTTCACGGCCCCGCTGGGGACGTCCCCAGGAGAGCACTGTCCCTTTGGCCCCTTTTTGGTGGAACCTCCTGGACGTGTAGTTCATTTCCTTTTCCACGGAGAAGCTGGTCCCTTGAGTATTAAAACTCAGGCTTTTCTTCCGTGTTCTCTTCTTGCGAGCCAAAAATCATCAAACCAGATGGCCCTTTCTCTGTCGTGGATGGGACACGCACAGTCTAAAATAGTTGTAAAAAAACAACTGGAACTTGGTTTTGAATGGAACCGAACCTTCCAACCTTCCTCCGTAGCTTGCAGCTGGGGTCAGTATGACCAAGATGCTAAGTGCCCATTAAGGGTCACCTCTTTGGTCTTTTAAACAGGATGATCGATGCCATAGACTATGCTGAAAACTAGATTCAAGCAGAGCCCACTCACAGTCCTTGAGCTTGTAAAATACACGAGTCATAGACTAAATCATCGCTTTTTTTCATAAAAGCGGTTGCCAGGATCTGGGTCTGTATTACTCATGGAGGCTTAGCGAGTCCAACAAACACTAAGCCTCACAGGCCTGTCGAAAGAGCTGTTTCATTTTCGCTCACCTCACAGTCCGATGCCAGTGGAGCCAGGGAGCAGGAGGGAGGAGAGGGGAAGAGGGGTGCGGAGAGGGGGGCCCTGCCCCACCCAAATATCCAGGCCTAGGACTCTTCTCATGGCCGCACCTGCCGCCTTCCGGAACCGCACCGTCCAATATGGCCGTCACTGGTCGTATGTGCTATTTACATTTAAATGAATCAAAAGTAATAATTCACTTCTTCAGCCAAATTATCCACATTTTTGTGCTCACTAGCCACATGGGGCTAGATGCTGCTATACTGGACAGTGCGGAATAGAAGCTTTGCATCATCCCAGAAAGATCTCTTGGCCCACTTCCTCTAAACTTCAGGGTCCTCGCCAGCACGGTCTGAATCCAGCCTGTAGAAAAAGAAGAGAAGAGAAGGAGGGAGGGTCAGTGAGGAGCGGTGGGCATGTTTCCCCCCTAATTTCATTGGCAAAAGCTTGAGACACGGCCGCCCTTTCTTGACACTGGCAAGTGTCAACTAGCTTTGTGCCCAGGAAGGAGAATAGCACAGACACGCCTGAGCCCTTGGACATCGCTGTCCCAGTGGCCTTTCAGAATTACAATGCCATCTCATACAGCATCCCCTGTGTTCCTAGTAGAGCCAGCCAAGCTTCCGAGGAATATCACCTTGATTGGGCCTAGTAAATCTTGACTCTTGCTGAAAAAAAAAAACGCAAATTCAGGTGTCAGTGAGTGCTGACCCTTAGGTGCAGGAACTCTTAGATGACAATCATCCACTCCACTTGACAGAGAGAGCCTCATGGACATGCATCTCCTCCACAGCAGATGGTATAGAAGAGCTATTTTTCTGTTTTTATATTCTAAGTCAAGAGTTGGCAACTTCTTCTGAAAAGAGCCAGATAGGAAATATTCCAGGCTTTGTGGGTCATACAGTCTTTATCCAAACAGCGCGACTCTGTGATCATAGTGCCAAAGCAGCCATGAATGAATGAGCGTCACTGTGTTTCAATAAAACTTTATTTATGAAAGCAGGTTGGTAGATGAAGTCTGGCCCCCGGGCATAGTCTGCTGGGGCCCCCACTCTCAGTCTTTCACCAGGTCCTCTTTACTTCCTGGCAAAATCAACTTTGTCTACTTCTCATCCTTTCCAAAAAAAGAATGGAAAAAAGAAAAATGGAAGTATGAGTATATGTATAAAGCCAACACTTCACTGTGCTAAGCACTTTACTTGGGTTCATGAAGTTAAATTGAATTCTCAGCACCTTTTGAGTTAGAGTTGATGGTTGCCTATTTACGGGTGGGGAAGCTGACACACAGAGAGGTTAAGTGGCTTGCCCAGTGTCACACAGCAGGTAAAGCACAGAGCTGGGCTCAAAAGCCAGATTTTGCTTATGCAGAGACTAGGATTCCAAGGGCAATGGAACACTTCACTGTAAGTCACTGGTGCACAGATCAGTATTGTTTAATACCCCCCAACATGGTAATCAGGGAAGAACTTAGCCACAGACATTACCAGAGGGAGGGAAACAGCGCAGCAGACAGGGAAAAAAAATGACGGACACCAGTTGATGGAACTTGGTTGTGAACACCTGTGATACCTGCTGGGGTGGAGAGATGGTAAGAAGAACTGAGGGAGAATCATGTAAGCCACTTAGGGCCTGTGCTCTTGCAGTGGCAGACAAGGGACATCATTATTGGACAGGCTAGGGACAGGCTTATTAATACGCAAGCATGCCCAGTTTTAACCGCCCCCCCCATCATCTTTGATAAAGAGAATTCTGTCTTTGATGTCAACTTCTCCTTTCCCCAGTTTCTGGCTGTTAAAAAGAAATGCAAAATCAGGATGTCGAGTATAAGCAAGCCCAGGTGGAATGGAAGAAAGGGGGAAAGATTTTCGCTTGTCAGACATTCTGTGGGCTCTATTTCGTTGTGGAAAGTGTGGGTGGTGGGAAAGGCAGAGAGAAAGAAGAAGAGCAGACAGGTGAAATCAGCCTAAACAGCGTATCGCTGGGAGAGAATGGAAGTTGGAGAGGGAGAGCCGGAAAAGGTATGTGGCTGCTCTCGGAAAGATTTGGGTTTGGGCTGGTGAACGAGAAGCTCTGGTATCACTAAGGGGTATTAGGGAATCAAGGAGGAAAGAAAAAAGGGGTTCTGAACTGGACCCCTTCCAACATTCTTTGGGAGTTACAGGTAAAGTTTCCATTGAAATTATTTTTGCTTTGTAATATGTGACTCTATGCAGAGACTGGACCACATGGGACCTTGGGACCTATTTGGGTTACACTAGCAAAGTGTCTCCATCTTTAATCCCCGAACGGCTGGGGGAATTCACATTATATGCAAAAAAGAGAGGGAACAGGCTAGCTCATGAGGTAGAATATTCTCCATGTTTACAAGTGTCCAGGTAACCACCTATTGTGACATAGAGCAAGGAATGTGCTAGCCATGTAGGAAAGTGTCCTCTAACATGGCTGGGCATCAAAAGACTCTCAGCTGTCACAACCCAAGGCCCCAGGCCCCTTCTATTTCTGTAATATTGTGGGCTGCAAATGCTTTCCCAAGGATTCAGAGGTCTGGAAACCAAATGATGCCAGGGGTTGGGCAAGGTGATCTCTGCTGCCACTTCCAAGTTCAACGGCATTGTCTTCCATGAACCTCGCCTTTTTCAAAGGATACATCATAGAATTATTCAGCCAATCAAAGCACATTCTATTCAAAAGGAAGTGCACTTAAAGCATCTCTCACATAAATAAAGAGAAATAGAACAAAGTCACTATGAAGTTACATCCTGTTTCTTTCTGGGTCTCCTTGGATGATATTTTAGATACATTCAACTAGTCTAGTTATTTATTTTAGTACTCTTTTTCCAGGTCTGTGGGGTGCCACTCTTTCTCTGAATTCACTCCTAAAACTCCTTTAATGAGAAAAATAGAGCCAGGTGGGAAAAAAGAGAAGAGGTTCTCAGGCCTCCCACGAAAATTATTCTAGAATCCAGGTAATTGTGGTGGAGAGTTGTATCTGGAAAACGGCGAGTAAATTAACTTTGTGTAAACGCATCCCACGTGAAATGCTACGAGGGAGCTCCTTATGAAAAAGGCTATGTTAGAGGAAACTTTCTGTAAACTGAGTGGGGAATCAAGATTTTTATTTTTAATGCTTTCCCCCAATTGCAAAAGGAATATATATTTATTGCAGAAAACATGGCACATTTAGAAAAACAGAAGAAAGTTAGAAATACCTAGAATTCTATCACTGCAAGAGAGCTGTTTGAAATATTTTGGAGCATACCCTTCCAGATGAACACATGCATACACACACATGCATATATGTATACAAACATATATGTATATGTAATAAACTGTTTTCAAAAAATTGGAATCAAACTGTACCTATTTCTTTCCACCTCATCTATCATGAGAATTTTCTCACATCACAAATATTTTTCTGCAGCAGTTTTCAAGGGCTGCAAAAAATCCCATCAGATTAAACCGTATTTTCGGATATTGAGGTTGTTTCTAATTTTTGCCATGATCAATAAGACTACTTGTCAGCCGGGTGCGGTGGCTCATGCCCGCAATCCCAGCACTCTGGGAGGCTGAGGGGAGAGGATCGCTCAAGGTCAGGAGTTTGAAACCAGCCTGAACAAGAGTGAGACCTCGTCTCTACTAAAAAAATAGAAAGAAATTAATTGGCCAACTAAAAATATATAGAAAAAATTAGCTGGGCATGGTTGTGCATGCCTGTAGTCCCAGCTACTGGGGAGGCCGAGGCAGGAGGATAGCTTGAGCCCAGGAGTTGGAGGTTGCTGTGAGCTAGGCTGACACCACGGCACTCTAGTCCAGGAAACAGAGAGAGACTCTGTCTCAAAAAAAAAAGAAAAAAGAAAAAAAAAGACTACTCGTCTACATCAGTATTATTTTAAATCAAGATGTGCAGATATAGCCAGTGATGCCATATAAAACGGTGGCATTGCTAAACGTGATCTCATGTTTTATGCATTCTAAAAATGTCAGAGTTGCGGCTTGGGAAGTGGGTAACTGTGGCTCAAGTGTGCAAATGCACCACAGTCTTCCCGGGGCTGGACCGCGGCTCCGGAGCTGCTGGGTCGGCCTTCTTGGGGGTTAGGAGGGAAGACCACCCCGCCGCGAGGTGCTCCAGTATCTTCCGCTCTGGCTCCCAGGCGGAAGAAACCTCTCACTCCCTCCAAAAATAATGTTAAAGAGATTGCTGCTGAAAAGAAAACAGATGGCTTTGTTACGGACTGAATCACGTCGCCCCAAAATTCGCAGGCCCCTAATTCCTGCGAGTGTGACTGTATTTGGGAATAGGATCTTTAAAGGGGTAATTAAGGTGAAATGAGGCCATACAGGTCGGCCCTCACCCTGTAGGACTGGTGTCTTTAGAAGAAGAGGAGATTGGGACCCACACACTCAGGGAAGATCACGTGAAGACACAGCGAGAAGACAGCCATCTTCTCCCTGGGAAACCAGGGAAGCCAGGGAAGGAGGCCTCAGAAGAAACCAACCCTGCCAAGACCTTGAGCTTGGACTTCAGCCTCTAAGATTATGAGAAAATAAACTTCTGTGGTTTAAGCCACCCAGTTTGCGGTATCTTGTCACAGCAGCCCTAGCAATCTAAGATAGCTTCCCAACACCGCATCAGAGAAATTTTCCAGGTGGGTCGAGCTCATGAGAGCAGGCAGCTTTAGAGCCATAGGGCTGGAGAGCCGGGACATGAAATTGGCATCTAGGACTCAGGAGCACGCTTGGGCCTCCTGGGCCTCAGAGTCCTCACCTGGGGCCCACGGCTCCCGCGGTGAATGACACTACCTTTGGGAGGGTTCCCAGGACCACAGGCCCAGGACCCGGCGCGCAGGAGGCGCTGGCTGAGCCAGAGTCAGCCGCGGGCCTGTACAAGCTCAGCTTTACCCCACCCATCAGGTAAGGTGGGTCTGCACCAACCACGTGATTGTTAGAAAGAGAATGACATGCTCAGAACTTTTGCTCTCAGGCGGACTCACTTGGTTTAGCCCACACAGTGCTCTCTTAGGCTGCCAGTTAGTTGTCTATATTTTAAAAACAGGAGATGCTACACAAATCCAGATTTCTGGGTTTTTGAAAAAAAAATCACTGGATCTGGAAGCACCGAGCCCCCCCTTCTCTGGCTCACTGTGGTTTCTGGGCATGGGATGCATCTGTGTCCTCTGCTGGGCCCTGGGGCACTGAATCTGTCACCTAAACCCTAATGTAGAAGCAGTTTTTAGAAATAAAAGTACCTATATGCATAGACACAGAGCATTATGTTTATGCATGTATATATGCGTATGTTTATATGTGTGCGTGTTCCTTAAGTCACATGCCTCTTGACGTCATTATTTCAATACCTTTTTCCTTTTAAAAAATCTACCTTGGGCTGGGCACAGTGGCTCACACCTGTAATCCCAGCACTTTGGGAGGCTGAGGTGAGAGTATCTGTCAAGCCCAGGCATTCGAGACCAGCCTGGGCAACATAGCGAGACACTGTCTCTACAAACAAAATCCCTGGGAGCAGTGGTGCGTGTCTGTAGTCCCAGCTACTCAGGAGGCTGAGGTGGGAGGACCGCTTGAGCCCAGGAGTTTGAAGTTGCTGTGCACTGTGATCACACCAAAAAAAATCCACTTTGCAGACACATGCCTTTGGTGTCTGATTCAACAAATAAACAAAACCAAAGTTTAAAAATCCTATCACCCCATACACCCTAGAAATGTGGCTAAAACTACCATTCACCTAATCGGACCTCCTATTTTACACAGGAGGTCACACAGCTCACATGGCCAAAAATTTTAGCTTTGGAAGGGGCCTGAGAAATTATCTAGTCTTTGCAAAACCCCCGCTGTTGCTAGAAACCTCGGCGATTTAGGAAAGGTTTTTGTTATCTGATTCAATTTTTACTAGAACAAAACCAAAAAGCAAAGAAACTCAGACATTTAAATTAGTCCTGTTAATTTTTTTTTCTTCCCCTCCCAGCAATCTCCAAGTACTACTACAATGCTCCCAGGTATTTTCTAAAACAGGTTTACCTCCCCCCAGCCCTGTGAACCTCGGCATTGTCTTGTACCAGTTGCTAGGTAACTGAGGAAGATTTATGCACATCTATTGTTAATTTTGAAGACAGTTTTCAGCCCTGCCATAAACAGCACTAGAGGCAGACAGCACACTTGGACTGAGCCACTCCTCTTGCCTTCCTTCCCTGAGATGGGGCATTCCAGGGCACATCTACCAAATCCAAATTTTAAAAAAAGCATAATGCTGGTGAATTCCCAGCTGTCTGTACAAACAGTTCAGCAAATTTGAGACATGTGGGCCCATCTCCAGTGCCCTCGCTTGCCAGATCCACTGGAAGTTTTATTCAGAGAGTATTTATCGTCTGCCCTCCCAGGTTGCCTGCAGTTAATTGTGCGTTTCAAGGTTGTTTGAAATTGAATATTGTGTTTCTCTCCTCTGTCCTTTCCGACAGCACCAAAATTCAGTCTTTTGTATCTCAGAAGCATCTGCAAAATTATTTCCCAAGCCAGCGGTTTCATTACTGTTTTAAAGGCTCTTGTTAAGCACAGCTACAGTTTATACCAGTTTGGACCGAATATGTGGATTTTATTGCCACTGCTGGGGTAAGTGAGGAAGGGACCCAGTTTATAGGACGGGCCCCCAGACCAAAGCTTTATGGAGTGATCACACTCACGCTGACCCTTTGCACGTGGGAAGCAGTTCACGCTATACCGCGAGCTTCCCTAGGCATCCTGTCGTCGGATTCTCCCCACAACTCCGCGAGAACCCGGGGTCATGGCATCGCCACTTCTGGCTCAGGTGACTTCCTGGCTTCGGCAGTCTGCCAGCGGGTGGTCCCGCCTTGCCTCTTCCCAATGCATCCTCCCCACAGAATCCAGACAGGTCGTTCCGAATGGAAACCTGAACACACCACTCTCCTGCTCAAAATCATCGGACGTGGACACTTTGACATTCACGTTCCATTGCAGGGAAGACAAGGGCCTCTGTGATCTAGCCCCTGCCTACCTCTGCAGCTGCATCCCATCACTCTGACCTCCCATTTTGCATCCCAGCTGTGTTGCCTTTTGCAGAGGTGACTACACACCGTGCTGCTTCTCATCTCTGGGTCTTTGTTTGTATGGTCTCCTCTTTGGAGACACCCTACCATCCAGTTACTGCACCAATGCCCAATACCAAAGCGTTCCCTAACTCCCCTCCCTCTCTCACCCCTGCAGAGGTCCCTGCCACTCCTCTTGGCTCCCAGAATTCTCAGAGCATCTCTCGATCAGTGCATCTACAGAAACGCTTTATAGTTATCTGTTCATCTCTCTGTCTCCCTCCCTAAATGCCTGGGTTTTTCCCCAGGCAGTGCCTATGGACCACCTTCTTCCTTCTAGCATCCCCAGAGCCTAGCGCGGCGCCTAGCGCATCGTGAGCACCAGTATTTTTGGAGGGAGCAAGTAAGGGGAAAGGGAGGGAGATATCAAAAGGGAGAGGAGGAGCACCATTGGCCAGATTCACAGATGCAGCCACCGAGCCTCCCACGATTCAGCGACCCGGGCAACACGACTAGCAAGTGGCAGGAGCCAGAATTTGAACAGGGAGAAAGATCCTTAGAAATAACCCGAGCCCATCCTTCCATGCGGTGGAGAGAGCTTCCACTCGCATACTTGCAGGGATGGGGCACTCACTACCTCTCCGGGCAGCGATTCCCACCGCTGGGCAGCGATCCCGTGAGACAGGCCATTCTCGGGTGGTGCCAAACCCGGGTTCCCTGTGACTCGCACCAGCCTGGTTCTACTTCTGTCTTCTGCCGTTAGACATTTCCTCTGGTCACAGCAGAGACCTCAGACTTCAACCCCCTCCTGCCTCCCTCGACCACCATGGAAAATGCAAAAAGAACCGGACTCCTAGCCTGAACGTGAGTGCTACCCATGCACTGCCTGATAATCCAAACCAAGTTTAAAAACATGCCCAAGATCACACAGCTAGGACGTCACAGATGAGGCCTAGACCCCAAGGGGCCTGACTCCACATTCAGGGACTTAACCACCTCCCAACGCTCTCGCCTGTCTGCGCCCTGTAGCTATGGGGCAGTGAAAAGCTAACCAGATTAAAGGCACATAATTCTCTCTCTCTCTCCCACCTCCTCCAATGCCAGCTTTATGGAGACCTAGCGGATCTCTCTCCTCTCAAGATTATTTTTAAAAATAAGTTTCCTTCTCCTCCCTCCTCCCCTCCCGAGCCCCATCTGGGGAAGAAAGATCACTGGGCCTCTGGCTCCTCACCCACCGCGTGACCCACAGGGCGCGCACCGGGATGAGACAACCCATTAGTTTCAAAGCCTCAAATTAATTTTACATTACCATCCCTGGAGGTGAAAGGTCACTTTTTTTTTTATCGTCTTAGCTTTAGCTAAGGGAATTGGATCTTTAGAAAGGAGGGGACCCTCTCCCCGTCATGCCAGCTGTTGAAGCTTCTCTTTTTTGTTGTGAGTGAAATCGTACACAGGTCGCCGAGACTGCTTAAAAAAAAAACAAAACCAAAAACCAGAGGTGGCTTTGTTTTAAGTAGGAGGGTTTTGTAAACCGTGGGGCAGATGAAGAGGCTGGTTAGTGCATGCACTGAGAAAGCAGGAGGCTGAAACCAACTGCTGGGGCCAGAGCAAAGCTCATGGGGACCGGAAGGCAGGCGGGCGGGTCCCTTCTCCATCCTCCCGCGCTGCCATCTCCCTCTTGTGCCTCCTGGTGGCAGAACCGAGCACGGCACCAGATGGCAGGCAGAAAGGGCAGCCCCAGGCACCATCAAAACCAGCCATGGGGCTGGGCACCGTGGCTCGCGCCTGTAATCTTAGCACTCTGGGAGGCCGAGGCAGGAGGATCGCTCAAGGTCAGGAGCTCGAGACCAGCCTTAGGAAGAGCGAGACCTGGTCTCTACTAAAAAAAAAAATAGAAATTAGCCGGACAACTAAAAATATATATAGAAAAAATTAGCCGGGCGTGGTGGCGCATGCCTGTAGTCCCAGCTACTCGGGAGGCTGAGGCAGGAGGATCGCTTGAGCCCAGGAGTTTGAGGTTGCTGTGAGCTAGGCTGACGCCACGGCACTCTAGCCCGGGCAACAGAG